>JAYDZE010055413.1:0-25991 GCA_034509125.1 Monilaria moniliformis | reverse complement strand
CTTCCCGGTGAATTGGCGAAGCACGCCGTGTCGGAGGGGACCAAGGCGGTGACGAAGTTCACGAGCTCTTGAATTAGTTGAATTGGGGCTTTTGGTAATTGGGAATTGTTATGTGCTTAGTTTGAGCTTTAATTAGGGTTTCAAAATAGGGTTATTTTGGATTTTATGGCTCTCTCTGTTGTTGTTTCTCTGTCCCCAAATCGTGAATATAAGATATTACTTTCTCTCATTGTGTTCTTCTTTTTTTGTCAAAACAATATTGTTAAACATTATTACAGGCTAATCTCAAACAAATTATGATATATATTAATTGAATATTAAATATTTTACTGACATGTGACATATTTGGGATTAACGAGCTTAATTCTTAAAACGAATTCCTAATTAATTAGCAATTAAATTGTGATTTGGATTGGCTTTATATAATAAGCCTACGTTGGGTAGCAATTGTATGAACACTGTAATGAGAGAGAAGGATTCGATGAATATATACCGGAAAATAAAAAAATAGAGAGGAATGGGAGAGCAAAAGCAGAGAGATTGACGAGAAGAGAGAGAGGGAGAGAGAAGGTTTTAGTAGGTGCTGGTTTCTTGGACAAGGGTACGTTTCTTCCTTTTTCGGTGGTTTCTCCCTTGTTTTTAGTCTAAATTATTATTTTTCAACTAAAAATATAACCTAAAAAACTATATTTAAAAGATCTAAAGATCAGATTAATATATAAAATATATCAATAGACTAGTGTGAGTCTATATTTAATATAGTATCACCTCTGCCATAATCTAGAAAATTGCTAGTGTGTACTGGTAAAGCTATAATAAAAAAATAAAAATAATGTGAAAACAAATAACAAATCTCCTAAGTGACTCATGGAATCCATGGACGTGATCAAGCATGTGCAGATTGCAGAATGGTACTTTTCTATATATATTTTTTTAAATTTCTTGTTATAAAAGTTGTAATTTCCAAATCCAAGTTTTATGCCATAACCATAATAAACAATGATGAATTCAGGAACTGTTTGTTATAGAGTTAAATTTCTGCAATTTCAATCAGGTTCTTTATAGTTTTCTCGATCCAATCCACCTGTAGAGCAAGTATCTTCGACGGCAGCTCGACTGCAGGGTCAACGTTAGCTTGAACGTGGGATCGACGACAACTCAAACAATTGAATATAATACAAATTTCAGTAGTTGTAGGTCGATATTGGGATCAGTCAACCCGCCTCACCCTGCCTCAATCCGCCATTGGACCCACTATAATGTTCATATATGGAAGTAATGTACAGAAAATAATAATTATATAAGAAATTTTTCCTCTCGTGGAAACTGTAAGTATTAGCCATGCTTGATGTATGAGAAAATGAAGTTGCTGATTGATTATAAAAATAAGAAAATAAAAAATGGTGTTGCGCTTTTGTGTGAACTATTCATATAAACGAGCAAATCCAGCATGATTCTCCCACCTCCGAAGAAACTCCAAAAATCAAAATCACGCCTTGGTTAATTATGGCTTCTATTTACTTGCATCAAAGTATACATATATTCTATTCAATTAAAATGTTGACATAATTGCATAATGAGAAATTGCATCATGTTTGTTATTTT
This sequence comes from Monilaria moniliformis, assembly GCA_034509125.1. Lineage (NCBI taxonomy): Eukaryota > Viridiplantae > Streptophyta > Magnoliopsida > Caryophyllales > Aizoaceae > Monilaria > Monilaria moniliformis. Next base: position 24,386 of record JAYDZE010055413.1, on the reverse strand, counting down.
ATTAGTGTCTCAATTGAATTATTGAAGTATATAGATGGATCTTAGAATAAGATTGAGATATAATTAATATAATTGCTAAATATGGAATAAATTAATTAATTTTTAAAGACTGAGATAAGTTTGATAAAATTACTAATAGTCAGGAGAAATTCGATCATTAAACCAATTATATATAAAAAAAACATCAAGATCTTAACGCAACTTTACGCAATCAAAATCAAGAAAACATTAATATAAGCAAAACCAAGATAACGCAGGAAACTATCAAAATGAGATATTGATTCAAAGGAGTTCATAATCCAATACCCATATCCTAGAGCAGTACTCAAGCAGATAAGTAGAATTTGCCACACCACCTTTATGATAATGCTAAATGGCTAACATCATGATCCCACAACAACTCTGCAGGAAAAGAAGCTCAGATTTGATGTCAAAAGAACGTGTTACAGCCACCCCGGAGAATTATTTAGCAGCAGCCTTTTGATCATGCAGGTTTAGCAGCAACTCGTCCGAGTTCAGGTACACCTTGTTGGTTGAAGACGAAACCTTGCTTGAGATGTCCTTTGACGCCTCTATTCTCCTAAGCGTAATGAATGCTGGATTGTTCGCAATAGCTTGACCGATCAGCTGGGCGCTCTTTGCCTCTCCCTGGTGGCAAAACAAATAAGATTTGTACAGGATTTAGGGAAAGATACAAACGTGTTTGGATTGTTCAGTGCTGAACGCATTTCCATCAAGTCGAATATGAGAGTTGCCAAGAAAAAGAGAACCAAACAAAAACTGTTATACCTGTGCTCTAATTATAGCACTTTGTTTGTCTTGCTCAGCTTTTTCGACCACAAACTTGGCCCTCTCAGCTTCTTGTGCAGCTACCTGTTTACCTTCAATGGCATTAGTGAATTCCTTTCCGAAGGTTAGGGAGGTGAGAGAAACATCATCCAGTGCAATGTTGAAGTTGGCAGCTCTCTGAGTCAATATTTGGCGTATTTCCCTACTGACGTTCTACATTGACGAAAATCAGAATCAGTCCCACTTCCAATATCATGGAATTCTAAATTAAGACCATTCCACAAGATTGTAAGACTATTTATTCAGTCTCACCTCTAAATGCTACTAGTCCAAATAATTTCAAATATCAATTTGCAACTGTCTTCCTACTGGATAATGAATACTTTATTTGACATGCTCAACTAGTGTACTATTTTCCCCTATTTGATCCGGTTACTAATATATATCCAAATAAACATGAAGAAGTCTCAATGGACCTCAACAGCCAGCACTTACCTCTCTTTGGGTGATAAGCTGGCTAGCATTGTACTGGGCAACAACAGCTTTTAGAGTCTCATGGATGATTGAAGGCAGGACTCTTTCATTGAAGTTCTCACCAAGAGTTCTATAAATAGAAGGCAACTGGTCTGGAACTGGACGGGTAAGAACCCGAAGCCCAATTTTTACCTGGAAGCAAAAGATTGATTAAGCAAGCAGGTGAACAACACACCCCAATCTTTCAAGCCAGAGAGGGATATAGGTGAATAAAGAACGCAAGATCATTTAAATTCAGTAATTGAATTCTATTTCTGCAAAACAAAACTAAACATGTCAGATATTCTCCAATTATTTCCCTCTAAAACAACATACCCTTCACATATGATTAAGTAGCAACACACTTCAAATCTCCCAGCACCCCTAAACCCCTGAAGAACAGAGAGAACCACCTCCCTAATATCTATTCTACTAGTTACCATCAAGTATCAACTGTACCAGCAGCCTTTCCTGCTTCAACACGTGAGGATGTTAATACAAGAATGAAATATGCCGTTTGATGGAGATGTTTTCATAAAAATGACAGCAGTAATCCAACTCTTTTAAGTTACAGAACAAGTATTAACATGCACAGGGCCTACAAGATTATTCATGAGTTTGTGTTTTAGAGAAAGAGAGTGAGTCAGTGAAGTTTACCATCTGAAGGTCACGACTGCCAGAGGTGCTCTCCACCAGATGAGGTCGTGCTCGAACATCGTAAATGATTGGCCTGTCAAACCATGGGATCCTAAAATGCGTTCCTTCAGGATAGACCTGCAAATTGAACAAATAAGAAAGATACCAGTCAAAAGATATGCAAGTTAAAAAGCTCAACTGTCCATAAGCGGCACTAACTGTCCTACATATCATTTCGCAATGTATTACAATATAATGACAATTGTCATGAAAACATTATAAGTTTCCACAATACGCAACGCAGTTGATGAAGTTCTTACAAATAATCAACTAGTGATCTCACACCAAATGAAAAACATAACCTACTAGCAATACAACAAAAAAAGTACAAAAGCTCAAACGCAACACCAACGAACATCAAGCAACAATGACATAATCCTAACAATGATCAGGAAACTAACTTATCAGTAGATCACAAACCACTCAGATTCTACCTTCTCTCATCAGACTTGCATAATCATTAGAAAATGCAATAAAACCAACTCGAATCAAAATTCCCCTCAAATTTTCCTATGCTATGCTCGTTTTATTATTTATAACCAAAACCTGAATCAGAACGCATACAGAGCAAGACGCAGACACCGGCATAAGAAATTTATCGAGCACACGTAAAGCAAATTCAAATACTAAATCCAATCCAACTGATTAAGGGTAATGGAGACCTGATCCTTGATCCCACCAATACGACTGAAAACAATCGCACGGTGCCCGCCCTCGACATTGTAGAGACCTTTACTGAGTCCGTAGAGGCCAATCCCCGCAGCAAGACCTGCACTCAAAACCTTACCACCTCCACGTGGAATTGGAACATTTCCACCCGCCATCCGTCCACTAAATCACTACAAATAAGCAAATCAAAGTTTCAAATAATCCATCAGAAAATCGATAACCAAGCAAACACAGCGCCATTTGCAACCAAAATTGGCATGATCTCATGTACTGCGTAGATGTTCCAAAAATGTATGGAAATGAAACGAGTATAATGACTTCTAATCAGATTATCAAACAGAAACAGGTCAAATATCACTTGAGAATTTATCAAAACATAAAAATTAAATAAAAGCAAAACACCTGATACAAAAATTGCGAAAACAGAGTGTATACTATGGAAGTGGTGATCTATGTTTTTAGATAGACGGAAAAAAAGTAAGCAACCGATTTCGATATAAAAAAATCAGCTTCACTAAAAACTGTTACTGCGTATGGTTTTCACAGACAGAAGACACATCAGTGGAAAAACTGAAGAGATTTCGATCTACATACCTTCAGAAATAGGAAGCGAAGGAATCTTGAGAAAAAAAGATGGCGACGAATAGCAGGGGAAGAAGGGTTTAACTCAGAAATGAGTGTCTCGTAAAAGGGGTTTTCGTATTTTCAGTATTTCTTTTGATCACAAAATAATCAGGGTTTTTCCTTTTATATTTTACTGCGGTTTTCTTTATTTTTTGAGTTGATTCCCTCTTTAATAGTTATATCTTGAATCCTCCTTTTATTGCCTTTTATTTATTTTTATAATAAAAGCTTTAGGCACATTTTTAGGCTTTGCGTCATATGCTTGATATGATGAAATGAAAATTAAAATTACAATTAATAGTTTGAATTTAAAGCATTGGGCACATTTTTTACTTTTTAAGCCCTTCTTAATATGATGAAATAAAATAATTATTCTTCATTCTATTCATTTATTTAGTAGGTAATTTTTGAAAAAATGGGTTTCGATAATCACCTCCATTAGATTAAAAATAATTATTCTATATTAGCCATTTTTTCCATACATTCACTCCTTTATATCTTCATATCATTTCACCCTCATTACATTTCATGAAATACTATAATATTATTAGTATATATTTTATTTCATAAAGACATATACATCTTTTTCCTTTTTTGAAAAAGAGATCATTTTGGTGCTTTTCAGCCGAAACTATTAAATACTATAATAGATTTTTCATTATAAATTTGAAGATAAAATAGGCACCAAGTAAAGAAAAATATATAATAAATCCAAAAAAGGATTTAAGAATAATCTTCTTAAATATTAGAGAGAGAGACTCACAAACGGAAACTCAACAAACTCGAGAAACATCGTGAACATAATATCAAAATTCAATATTTCCAAGATAATTAAATGGTAACAAAAAAAATATTTAAATATATTAAAATTTATCAAAAACACGACAAATAAGAAAAATAATTAGGAAAAAACAAATTTAACACCAAATTAAATCAGTAATTCCAAAAGATTTTCAATCAGAACGCAAGTACCACCAATTTTATACATAAGACACCAAAAAGGGGGGAAATTGACTATTAACTATCATCATAAGCCCTAATTCCATTCCCCAACTGTAAGACAACGCACTAATTTAAGAGCTCGTGAATTTCGTCACCGCCTTGGTCCCCTCCGACACGGCGTGCTTCGCTAATTCTCCGGGAAGCACCAATCTCACGGCGGTCTGGATCTCGCGGGAGGTGATGGTCGGTTTCTTATTGTAGCGCGCGAGCCGCGCCGCCTCCTGCGCCAGCTTCTCGAAGATGTCGTTGATGAAGCTGTTCATGATCCCCATCGCCTTGCTCGAGATCCCGATGTCGGGGTGAACCTGCTTCAGCACCTTGAAGATGTAGATCTTGTACGTCTCGATGCTCTTCGCGCGCCTCTTCTTCTTGTCGGCGGCACCCCCCTCCTTCGGCAATTTCTTTCCGGCTTTCGGCTTCTTCTCAGCTGGAGCTTTCTCGCCCGCCGGGGCTTTCTCCGCCACCGGCTTCTTCTCCGCTGGCTTTTTCTCCGGCTTCGGTGCCATTTCCGTAATGAGAGAGAGAGAGACAGACAGAGATGGTGAAGAGTAGAAAAGTAGAAGTGATGGGAGCAGAGGCGGTGAGGTGGTGGCATTTATATAGAGATTAGAGATGAGATGTGATTGGGCTGGAGGGGGTCGCGCGGATCGTGAGTTTCAGCCGTAGATGGGATTTGGAATGGACGGTACAGATTTGATGATAAGGATTAAGTTTGGGAATTTTGAAAAAAGAAATTGTTTTGGCGCTGGATTTAATGTTGTTCACTTAATTCGATTGGGATTTGGAAAATCGCAAATCTAATGCTAATATTGATTCGAATTAAAAGATAAATAACTGAAAATCTAGAGGTGATGATAACTTTGATTTTTCTACAAAAAGAATGGTAAAAAAATTATAATTTTACTATATATATAATAAGAACTTCAAATTTAGTCACTATAGATGAGAGGTCCTAGATATGAAAACGCACATTTGTCGTCCCTGAAGATGAGTTAATATCATTTCAGATCATTTTCAACTTCTTGGCCTATTTTTTCATCTAAAAACGCTCCTTAAAAGTCCATTTTTTCCGGCTGACACGTGCATATCATTTCACAACACGTGCATATCATTTCACAACACTTTACATGTGCATATCATTTCACAACACGTGCATATCATTTCACAACACTTTTTACAGTTTTTTTTATTTGACATTAAGGTACTTTATATTATACCATCTCTCAACGAATGTTTCTCAATAGATATTTCCACCACCGTAAATTATTTAGGGCATGTTTGATAAGATAGATTAGGTCAAGATTAGATTATTAATTATAATTAATAATCTAATCTTGGCCTAATCTATCCTATCAAACATACACATTTTTCATAATTGTGGTAGTGATTGTCTTTAATTTTTGTGTTGGTATATAATAATATTTGTTGAATGTAAGACTTTTTTTTTTTGTTTTTGCTCTCTTATAAAATTTAGAAAATTGATGAGTATCCATATTTATAATATTCTTGGTGTATTTGGGGTGCGTATGAGATTATGCTATTTTATTCAAGATAAATCAACTAAGATATTTTTTTCCTGTTAAATTGTGTTTTAATACATCAATACACTGTGTAATCTTCTCTTATTGAATAAAATATTAATTTCACAACTTTTAAATTTATAAATAATCAAATCATCCAATAATACTTTTGTATTAAAATATTGATTGAGAAGTTATAACTAATACAATATGCAATATTGAATTTTTTTAATGTTTTATTACAAAAGTATAAAAGATATAATGATAAATCAATTATGTGTCCAAATTTTTATAACGGATTTATGAGGTTATGTTATTTTATTCAAGATAAATAAACTATGTGTCCAAAATTTTATTTTCAAACTTTTATCTTAATTGTCCTAATTTGTGAATTGGAGTTTGATGTACGTAAATACATCTAATCAACGTGGGTGGTGCACGTATGTGATCAATAAAATCTACTATTTATTAATATGAATATCTTAGGGTACTTATTAAAATATTCAGGTAAACTTTGAGTATGTAATTTGTTATTATTGATCTCCTTTATTTTACGTTTTGGGTACTTGTCATGATATTTAGACAAATTTTAGATACATGATTTATGATTATTGATTATAAGAATCTTGATTTTGCAACTAGATATATATTGTGGTGTAGAGGACTGAAATATCATAATATTTTTTTGAAAATCCTAATTAATTACTTATTTATATTAAAAATTATTATTATTTATTTATTTTGAGAAATACTACCAACTAATCATTTTTTTAAAAAAAATACTAACTAATTTAAAATAATATATATGAATAAAAAGTGAAATATCAAGATACTTTTGAAAACATACTTGAATATTTTTAATAAATTTTAAAGACAATGACTAGTATAGCTCAGGTTGGTGAAATATTTTTGTAACTATTACAATTTTTTTTAAATCTCTGTTGCATGCTAAAGTTTTGACTAAGAATTAAACCTAAGAGACTCATTATTTATATAAATGACCTAGCAAATAAAGGTTGTATTAGGTAGCTAATAATATTTGCTTAGTCATCATTTGATAATAACACAATTTTAATAAAATAACTTGATAATAATGCTACATGGCAAATATGGTGTTTACACACTTAGAAAAATGCTACAGATATAGTAATATATGTTTAAGACTTTAAGTGACAATTATTTTACTCATGATGCTACAAGAACATAATGTATGAAATTTTAAGTAACTTTTAAAACAATAAGTATATTGCAATTTAACCAAGTTTACAAAAGTATATATGATATGAAAGAAATCAGCACGAAAATTGAAGTTTAGCATCACAAAAATATTTTTAATTAATCTATTCATTCTCCAATATAAAAAACTGCAATTTCCATATCTACATTTCTATCTTCACAATGCAAAAGAAGAGAAAAGTAAAAGGTAAAATAATAATAATAATAATAATAATAATAATAATAATAATAATAATAATAATAATAATAATAAGATGCTTTTTTTCCTTGAATGATTAATTTGACGAAAGTCGATGTTGGAATAATAACGAAAAAAATTTCTATTTCATCTTCAGGTAATACAGAGAAAAATTATGTATATATTTCATACTCGAATCAGTTAAGAAAAAGATGAATAGAGAGAGAGAGAGTACAATAGCTTTATGTCTATCAAGAAAATTATGCAAATAAATGATGTCAAATGAAGTGAAATTTAGAATTGTACAATTATACCTTTTAAAGATCAATGAGCGGAAGTTGAAGAAAAATGACCATAAAATGAAAAAAGATCTGAAATGATATTAACTTCGTATCTAGAAATTGAAAATATGCGTTTTCATTTTCAAAAAACGCAAATATGCAATCCCTTATCTCTAGGAACTAAATTTAAAATTGACTCATATAATAATTATTACTTGATTTTTTGGGAGGGAGAGAGTAGGCATTGGGAGTCTTGCGAATGTTAAATTGCTAATATTTATTCAAAGTAAAAAACTAATTATACAACTCACGCGGATAAAAGTAACAATTTGCGAGTCTGTGACTATGAAAGAACGATGACAATTACTATATATTACTACGTCCGTCCTATTTCAGATGACCCATTTGGGTTTCAGCACTGTATTTTAGAAGCTTTTAATTAGGAAATTTAAGTGGATAGAGAAGGAGTTGGTGGATGAATTAATAAGGAGAGAGAAATGAGAAGTAGACAAAAAAAGTTGTTAGTTAATTAATGAAGAGAGAGAAAAAGTTAATTGATCTCTTATTATTTCCTAATTTTTTGTCATATAAAGAAATGGATCATCTAAATTGGGACAAACCAAAAAAGAAAGTGGGTCATCTGAAATGGGACGGAGCAAGTAGTATATAAGTATAATAATATTACTATCTTTTATTTTTATTTTATCAACTTATTTATAATATTATCATTAATAGCTACCACTATAACATTATGATAAAATGAGTCTCTTTATCCACTCGTCATATGCGAATCTTCTACTGTACTTATAAGGAGGTGTCGTCCCACTAACGACGCCGTACCAATTAATTAAACGCAGCATCTTAGTTACATTTCTTCACGGCTAAAACAATGTATTTGCAGTAAAAATATTGTAGTAAATAATTTGGATTTAATTTAGCAAATTAAATTTTTGGTGCTAAAACAAGTAAATTTGCACGCCCAAAAACTGAGACTAATCTAGCAATTTGATTTTTTTTGTTACAAATAGATTTATGTCTAATTTTATGTTTGCTAATTTCAATAACTTGTCAAACACAATTTAAATTAAGCCATGTATATATATTTTAAAGATTAATATCATTTTTCATCCTTAATTATATAAATTTTATCAAAAATATCTTAAATTATAAGAATTATTTAAGTAAACACCAAACTATTGACCTTGTATCAAAAATATTATATATCAATTTTTTTGCCTTCAAAATTTTTACATAAGTCGTGGTATGTCACTGTATAATTTGTATTTATATTTTTCAAATAACATGCCACAAAAATAATGTCATTTTGTACACTAATATTTTAAAAATTATGAATTACGTCAAGATTATGGAGTTCAAGATATTTTTTATACAAAATTAATAATTTGAGATTTAATTCAATATTTCTTATAATTCATTTTTTTACATAAAACATGTATAATATAAGATTCAAAATGATATTTATCCTAAGATTTAATATATTATTTTTGACGTAAGAGTTAAGAGTTTAGGATCTATTATATCAAAACATACATTATTTCAATGATCTCGATTTTGATAATTGGCATTAGATGTGTCTCCACTTATATCAAGATCTTGATCTTGAAATTCTGTTGTACCCATAAACTTTTATCTTATTTTATTTACTTTATTATTAATAAAATTGAAAAATATATTTATTTTACGAAATAAAAAATATTATTAGAATTTGATATATTATATAAAATTATGTCAAAATAACATCTTCTTAAAACCAATATCATCAAAAATGATAAACCTTTTTTTAGGATAATTATTTAAATAAACTAACAGTTAGTGGGATTTGATTTAGATCATTACAAGATTGAGTAAGTAGGTATTGGTTGAGAGCTCAATAATTTTATAGGGGTTCTGTCATGTCATTTTTCATCAGAAATACCACATACCTAATTACATTGACAAAATTATCAACCACCAAAACATAGGTGAAACATCCACATATAAACCATGTCATAAAGTTTTATAGAGAAAGCATTCTTGCAGAAATTATAGAAAAATGTAACACAGAAGGTCCATTATCAAATTCAATAAAAAAAAGAACTTCATTTTCTACATAAATCATGCAAAATCAGTGTGAAACAACCTTGAGAAATCACAAAATTTAAAGAACTATTACTCATCAAGAACTACTACAACTCTCAAGCTAATTACTGATATAAAATCAAACAACACAAAAAAAAATAGTTACTAAGATTCTTACAAAAGCACAAATAAAATACTAAATTCATACTTTTCAAGTTGGGAAAAATAGGGAAGGGTGAAATTCAAGGCTGTCACTGAAAATCCCAGTTGGCTGGCAGACACGTTCAATCAAAAAACAAATTCCCATGAACATCAAGAAACAATCCAACTAGCATAGAGAAAATTGTTCAAATTTTGAACCATAAATCAACAAAATGAGCTACAATTATTCATTACCAGATTCAAAATTAGCCATTTCAGTATAAAAAATTAGATGGGCTATCACAAAAAGTGGCAAAATATGGAGCAAATTTGAAAATCCAAATCAGGCTTGCACTAATTGAAAAACAAAACCCTAAACAGAAGGAAATGGGGCAATTTTTTTCCAACAAGATGCGTTAATCGAACACCAATTTCCATTCAGACGAATCATAATAACCAATTTTATACAATCGGAAAAGAGAATTAACCTAGCAACCGCTGAAATTAGAATCAAATAATACCACAAGATCTATAATTCTCAGCGGCGGATCCTAGGGCAGAGTTCACGAACTCGTGAATTTCGTCACTGCCTTAGTCCCCTCCGACACGGCGTGCTTCGCCAATTCACCGGGAAGCACCAATCTCACGGCGGTCTGGATCTCCCGAGAGGTGATGGTCGGCTTCTTATTGTAGCGGGCGAGGCGCGACGACTCCTGCGCTAGTTTCTCGAAAATATCGTTGATGAAGCTGTTCATGATTCCCATGGCCTTGCTCGAGATCCCGATGTCCGGGTGGACCTGCTTCAGCACCTTGAAGATGTAGATTTTGTACGTCTCCACACTTTTCTTGTTCCTCTTCTTCTTCTTGTCTCCTGCGGCGGCGCCAGCCTCCTTGGGGAGCTTCTTGCCGGCCTTGGGCTTCTTCTCCGCCGGAGATTTCTCGGCGGCGGGCTTCTTCTCGGCGGGTTTCTTCTCTCCTTTGGCGGCCATTGTTTTGATGTTGCAGGTGCAGGAAAAAGGTGAAGTGTGGGAATGAATGAAATCTAAGGAGAGAGAGGAATTTAGGAGACGTGAGAAAGAGATTTGAAGCGGTTGTTTTATAGAGTGGGGAGTGTGTTTTGATTGGTTACATTGGAGCGACGCGGATTGGGATGTGCAGCCGTTTGATGAGAGAGATCTTTACGGTTGAGATTGATTAGGAACTGTCAAAATATTCATTTGGCGGTTGTACGAAGTTTGACCCGGTTACTGAGAGGGTAGGAAACGTAATTTCATATTTTTTGAATCTAGATAATTTTATTTAAGTGGAATATCAATTTATGTCTAAATATTTGAATTTTTTTTAATAATATCCAATAAATAAAGGAGTGGGAGACTAAAACAACGTTGTTTTGAATTTGTGATATTTCAAAATTCCACGTCATATTATTTTAATAGGAACTATATATTCGAATTCGAAATTTTGAGATAATTATTTTCATATTTTTCGTTATAATAATAAGGATTTTTGCACAATAATTCAGACAAATACTAAAAATTCGACAATATTATACGAATAATATGCGTGTATCCGCTGTTGGCTGCACATAGATATCACATTATAACGTAGTTATATATATTGATTGATTGAATATCATGTTGCAATTTATTAACATTATTGAAAATATTCAAGAGTTGGAATATAAAAAGACAATTGTATATAATTAGTTTATCCCAAGATGTGATCTTCAATAATTAAGTCGTTTGTTACATCGACTAAGTTATCCATCTTGAAAGGTCGTAATTGCCCTTCAATACGTTTACAGTAAGATTAGTCTGGCTACTTCAAAATATATACTATTTGGTATATAACCTTTCATTGTATTAACTTTTAAATACGCTTATCATTTTCTAGCTTGCAAAATTTATTTTCTTTCAACTTAGCAATTGGTGACTAACAGTTATTTTTTAAGTAATTAATTAAATTATTTATTTATTCCTATATATATTTTGTATATATGCATTATTTTACAACATGATTATTAAAACATACAACAAAGCAATCATTTTGGTCGAAAGACACGCTTCATCCGACAACGATAGCCACGAGTTCCACGCATGAATTCGACACATCAACAATTTCGAAATGAAATTTAAGTTATGTAACTTTAGTTCAATTATATAGTTCTATTTTCAATATTAATTAGAATTATGTTATTTTACTATAAAAATCTTGGTATTATTTCATTGAATTATAATTTTCAATTAAATTAAATATACTGGTCAAATTATTAAAATTGTGTTATTTTGTTCAATAATATGTTTCCTTTAAAGATGTGCTAGTTGCTAAGAATATATATAGACTTAAAGCGACTCTTGTATATAAGGGTTTATACAAGAGTCGCTTTAATATACATTTTTCCTTGATGGATGCAAAAGCACAACCAGAAAGGCAACAAACAACACAAGATAACTCGAACTGTGAGAAACTGTCCCACATTATCAGCTAACAATGGAACTTGAAATGCTTGCTTTACATAACAAGAAATTCATTTGAATGAAACCAAGAATGTAAATAGACACAAATCAACCTTTTTTCTGGCACTCTTTGACAAATAGTTGCATGATTTTCACTATAAACAAACATTAACCTAGGAATTCCATAAATCCACATTCACTCTCGGATGAAAATGCTTTAACTGAACAAGCATAAGATATACCAGTAGCATCAAGAATTGAACAGTGTGACATCTAAAATTGAGCTTTGTACAGAGAGGAATCAGCTCAGGGTTAATATTAATCAGGTGGACTATTCATTTCTCAGATGCTCGGCACAAGCACAAATAAAATTGGCTGCACCAGGAAAAACACCTAAGATGAAAAGTGAGCCCTTCAGCAGTACCTGTCAAAGCTCATCATCTTCCTTCTCCATATCTAACTTAAATGCAAGAATTAAACAACATAGGTCAAGTTGGTTCATGTGCCCAATGCTGCTAATGTTTCAAACCTAAACAGATGAGAAACCTATTTGTTGTGCTTGAATTTAGCATCAGATGAGCAAGGCAACAATCATATCCAAGCCACCAATCAAGACCACCTGCAGCCATAGGCCGGGCAGTCTAATCGGGCAAAAGATCCGCCATACTTTTTCCTCATAAAGTCATCTAGATGCACGCAAACATAAATGACCAATTCAAACAAGACTACATCAATCGGGCTCACCAATATAGCGAGCAAGGAACCCAAAAATTCAAGTAAGAGAAAGCTTCATAACAAGTTCAACAAAGAAGCTATGCAGTTCAACTATTGAAATTTTATCCATAAAGTGATCAGTGCGACAAGAACAATCAAATCGGCAACCTTCTCTGCATCTTCTTCCACACAGCACCCAGGACATAACAGCATTGAGCTTTTGCCAGCTTTCGTACTTCCAATTTCAAAGTCTTATAAATTTTTTACAAATATGCATATGATGACCCAAAAAAATCGATCTTTTTGTCAACAAACATAAAAAATCCAAAAATTGTTTCACTTAACCAATAAAAGGGGTTTTTTCAAGCAGAAGGCAGCAAATCACCTCTTCTAATCCAAATTTCTCACAAAAGCAACTAAATTTAAGGTTTTGGGGAAAAACGTAAAAACAGCTAGCAACTACTTTAATTGAGCTACCAAAAGGGCTAAAAACGCAACAAAAATCAAATTGTATTTCAGCAGATATCTGAGGCAGTTGAAATTTTCAGATCCGAAGCAGCAAAGCTATACAGACCAATTGCGGTGTCCTGGATGATGTGTGGAAAGAAGATACAAAGACTGTCGACAGAAACGGCGCCGGAGACCAATCAAGCGACGAGATCTGGATTTTGATGATTCTGTATCTGCGGCGAGCTGAAATTGAAAAACTTGACGACAGAAATGAACGTAAATCAGCCGGAGAAAAGGAAAAAGAGAAAAAGTGGAGCGGAATTGAGGAGGCGCTCTTCGCAAATTAGGGTTTGTCGTTCCTATTTATAGAGGACAATTGGCTTGTGTACGTGCTCTTAGTGATTTTCTTTTTCCTTTTTCTTAAAGGTATTTTAAACCCTATTAATTTTTATTTTATGGGTTTTTGTCTTATTCATTAAAATGAGTTAATTATCTATTTTATACTCCATCCGTCCTTCAAAAGATCCGACAAAAAGATTAAGAAATGCAATTTTTGTCATTATAAATCAAAGGGGCTTAGATACTTTTTTGAGTTTGAAATATTATAAATGAAACACTAAAAATGATTTTAAGATATTATTAGTGGGACGAAGAAAATAGTTTTGTTGGCTAATGTATTTGTAGCAAATGGACCTTAGTGGATTGTAGAGTAATTAAATAAGAACATAGTGGTGGTTAACCCTTGAACTTCAATAATACTTTTGAGTCCAAATTTGAACGTGCAAGAGACCACGTTCTGTAGTTTTCACATTCTTAAACTCTAAGCTTTAAAACCTCTATAAAGAGATGCGCAAGATAATGCATTCAATACAGATTTATTAAGTGATAAACTCATTGATTGAATTAAAAAGATATTAAGTCCAAATGGGGGGGTCTTTTTCGGTCTCGAGAGACGAAATTAAAAAGAGCCCCATAAGTTGTGAATTCGCCGCTAGGGAATTCGCACGAAAGGAAACGAAGAATTCTCAACGAAAAAATGCGCTCTAAACCAAACGGGAAAGTCGTTTTCCATCACGCAATGATGCTTGTGCTGAGCCTTTTGTGCCAACATCCATCTAAACATTCAATGTGTTCACTTCAAGTGAGGGACTTGTGAACAAAATCACTTTGAATGGAGGCTCGTGAGCCAAGTCTTCTTGATGTGAGAGACTTGTGAAATAGTATAGATGAGAGCTAGCTAGGGTTGTTGAATGGAAACATATTAGTTCACTTGGTTCAGTTGAGTCTAATAGTTTTGTGTTATTAGCTAGTTGATGCGTTCGATTAATATGGATTCTTAATTCGAGAATTATAATACACATATCATAATAAATTCAATCTATAAATTAATAAATACTCTATCTGTCATAAAAAAAATATACAATAATTATCTGATTATGTCTTTATAAAAACGTGTGTTGTGTGTCACTTCAAAATTTCAATCGCTTAGCATTAGCCATAATAAAACATTGTAAGTTTGTAACCTGAAATCAGAATTTTAGATGTTTGGTAGAATTTCATAATTAATCATTTTAAATTATTATTATTATTATTATTTTGTGCATTCAAAAGAATTTTTTTTTGCACGAACATGAAAATTTTGTAAGAAGAAGAAAAATAAAACCTTAAGCAAATGTGGAGGCGTTTTTACGCGCCGATTCTTCTCCGATGCCCCTCCGGCCAGTCTTGGCGCATCCATCCTCCGCCATTCTACCACTCATAAAAGCTTGCAAAACTTTCAGAGATCTCAATCAAATTCACGCTCACATCATCCGCAGAGGCTGCGAGCAGGACCATCATTTGATCGGCCAGTTCATCTCCATCGGCACCGCCGCGCAGCCCACCAACGTCCGTCGCCCTACCGCCATATTCAACGCCGTAATCAGCCCTAATATCTATCTTTGGAACATTTTGATGAAAATCTACTGCGAGAACGCGTCTCTCGGCGAATGTTTCGCGCTGTTTAGCAGGATGAGGAAAGGGGCAAATATGCTTCCGGATAAATACACTTTCCCTTCATTGATTAAGGCTTGCTCGAGCTTTATGGCGCTGAGGGAGGGGCAGGTCGTCCACGCGGCGGCGGTGCGGTGTGGGACGGAGGGGGATGTGTTTATGGGGTCGGTTTTGATTGATTTTTACGGTAAGTGTAAGGAGATTGAGTGTGCGTGGAAGGTGTTTGAGAAAATGTCTGTGAGAAATGAGGTTTCTTGGACGGCAATGATGGTAGGTTGCTTGAATTGCGGGGATATGGATGCTGCGAAGAAGATGTTCGATGAAATGCCTAAGAGGAATGATGCCACGTGGAATGCGATGATTAAGGGGTTAGTGAAGTCGGGTGATTTGGTGAGTGCGAAGAAGGTGTTTGATGAAATGCCTATCAGAGATGTTGTCTCTTTTACTACTTTAATTGGTGGTTATGCAAAGGCCGGAGATATGGCGGCTGCGAGGTCCATGTTCGATGAAATGCCTAGCAAGGATTTAGTGTCTTGGTCCGCGTTGATGTCAGGGTACGTGCAGAACGGGAAGCCAGGCGAGGCGCTGAAGGTTTTTGGCGAAATGTGGGCTATGAATTTGAAGCCGGATGAGTTCATATTAGTAAGCTTGATGTCTGCTTGCGCTCACTTGGGATTGTCCGAGCTAGCAAGATGGATTGAATCGTATATGCTCGGGGGATGCTATGACACGATGCGCCCTCATATTGCTGCAGCTCTCGTTGACATGAACACGAAATGTGGGGACATGGCACGAGCAACCAAGCTGTTCGAGGAAATGCCACAACGTGATCTTGTCTCGTATTGTTCAATGATCCAAGGGCTCTGCATCCACGGCTGTGGTGCAGAGGCTGTCGCCCTGTTTTACAGGATGATAGACGAGGGCGTGAGGCCTGATGGCGTGGCATTCACGGTCATCTTGAATACGTGTAGCCATGCCGGTCTTGTTGATGAAGGGTGCCGTGTTTTTGACCTAATGACGGAGAAGTACTCCATGAGTCCGTCTCCAGATCACTATGCGTGTATGGTGAACCTTCTTGGGAAATCGGGGAGGGTGAAGGCAGCTTATGAGCTTATACAGTCGGTGCCTATGGAGTCTCATGCTGGTGCTTGGGGTGCCCTTCTCGGGGCGTGTAGGATTCAAGGTGATGTTGAATTAGGCGAGATAGTCGCGAAGAGGCTCTTTGAGGTCGAGCCTCGGAACGCCGGGAACTATGTGCTATTGTCCAACATTTATGCAGAAGCTGAGAGATGGTTGAATGTGTTTGTTTTGAGGGAGAAGATGAGTGAGAAAGGGCTTAGAAAAATACCCGGTTGTAGCTACCTTGAGTCGACTTCCCCGGCTTGAGTCTTGAATTTCTCTCAATCACGTCGTCTGCAGATGATCTCAAGATCGTTTCTTGAAGAGCTTGGTGTTGTAAGGGGGGCATTAATACGCGTTGGGATTGTGGTTGATCGATTTTGTAGGAAACCAAGAGCAGCGCGAGGATGCAGAAGAAGAAGGCTTGATCAAGAGAGCCGGCATGAATGTATGGAGCGCGTCTCTTTCATGACGCGCTTCTGTCACGATTCATGAGAATCGTGCTTGTTTTCCGAGTGTTTGAGATCAAGAACAACGGATGCCAAGGGAGGGAAGAAAGTTTGAAAGGTATGCAAGAAAAGGAATGTTGAGAGATATTGTGCTCCACTTTTTCATTGCAGAAATAAAAGTGAGGTGTAGACAGCATTGGTGTTTTGTCGAAGTTGAAATGAAAAGAAATGAATAGGTGTAGACAACATTTTTTTTTCAAAAGAACTTGCAGAATCTGTGATAAGATTTGGTTTGAATCTGTTGAATCTGCTTTACACAATGTAGCAGAAAAATTAGAACTAAATGGAGGAATTAAATGAGAGTAAAAATAAGAAATCTTTTATGAATGACCATAGCTGGATAACATTTTGCACAACCCAATTACTATACGAGCTTCAATGTTAGGTGCTTATGTATATTGGCATCTTCATGAGGAAAAAAAAAAAAAAACTTTAATATATGGGTCTCAAGCTAGATTTAGTTATTTTTTTAGAATCACATGTGATATATATATAATATTAATTAAGATACTACACTATATGCAGGCGAGATCATATACAACCATATACAATGAAAAATATCCGTATGCAGGACCTTTCACTAAGAAATCTCGTGGTGTCAGATATAATGAGTAAATTTACTTAAACGATTTTTTTAAGACAATCTTGAATTGCATATCAAGTATTTATTTCTCATAAAGAAGCCACAATTTCAATGCTTGTTGATTATGTCAAAGACTCAAAATAAGTATTTGGCTCAAACTCCCCTATTAGTAGGAGTTGGATCTGATTGTGATTTCCACTCTAATTGAATATGTGAGAACACTATTCCGCAATTCAACTAGTGTAAAATTACACGAACCACATGTTATATCCGAATATTAGAGATGTCAAAAATTGTCCGACCATACAAATTGACCATATTTCGGGCTCATAGAAATTTCAGCTCAATAGATCAGGCTAGTTTGTCTCGCATAAAAGTATTTTTCAAATTGAGTAGGTAGAATTGCGATTGGAAAAAAAATCAATCCATTTCAGCCTACACCCGATTTTACGTACCGACCCTTTTCACAACTCCACTGAATGCATTGGTGGGCACAAATGGAGTGATGAAGGGGCTTCAGCCCCACCAAACCTATTTTTTAAAACTTTTTCTTTTAAAGAGTCTTTAAATTTATTCAATTTTATGTAAATTATTATGCTAAATTTTATATTATTGATACAAATGATATTTAAATATATTTTAAATAAAAATTTATAAATATAGCTTAAAATAATTATTTTTTTCTGCATTGCCACGCCCACGGATATTAGAGTAGAACATCTTTTTTCAAACCTCAAATTTTCTAGTGATTGAAAATCTCACATACGTCGCTTGAGAAATTATCATTTGGCGCATTGGGGCCCCGGCACCTTTTAGCCTCATACGTCCAGGTCCCAGCTACCCTGCGCCGGGACGTCACACTCTGCACTTTTATCACCCTCGTGGACTTATCCTATACCACACCCTGCTATCCACCCACACTACCAAAACTCACACAGGAAGCACTTCCAATTCCCCAATTTCTTCGAAAAATGGCACCGCTAAGCTCAAATCCCATCCAATTCCAGTTCAGAAGCCCTAAAATCGCATCCAGGAGGTCCAATCCTCCATACGTCGTCGTATTGTCCAACCTCGCCTCCTCGCCGGAGGATTCCTCTAAACCCGCGGCGCTCCGCATGTCCGCCGATTCCGCCCCCAAAGCGCGATTTATCGCGCGAAGAACTGAATCCGTCTCTGTGCGCCAGCTCCAGCGCCCGCTCAGTAATATACTGCTCTCAATGTTGTTTTTTGTTGTGTTTTAGATTACGTTATTGTGTGCGATAGTGCGGCTCTGTGTATGTTGATTTTTGTTGATGTTTTGCTCCAGCTGAGTACATGAGCTTGCCGGCGAGTCAGTACTCGGTGTTGGATGCGGAGAGGATAGAGCGAGTGGACGACAACACGTTCAGGTGTTATGTGTATAGATTCAAGTTTTTCGCCTTCGAAGTGTGCCCTGTTTTGCTGGTCAGAGTGGAGGAGCAGCCTAATGGTTGCTGCATTAATCTCTTGTCTTGTAAGGTAATCTCTCTCTCTCTCTCTCTCAGCATACTTGTGCTAGTGTTAATTCATTGAATTTAGTTTAATTTTGCAGCTTGAGGGTTCGCCCATTGTCGTTGCTCAGAATGACAAATTTGATGGTTAGCATCTTCCTTTACATTGTGGTGAATATATACATTTACTGTTTCTAGCTTAATTTTCCTGTTTTAAAACCTTATAAATTGTAAAAGACTAACAATTACTTGGTGGGAACTGCAACTGAGAGCTAACTAAATATATCTGGTATATTTCTATCAAATATTAGGTCAGTCCGTCAGTGGATTGACTGATTGAGGGATTTTTTTTTTTTTTTTTTTTTTTTTTGTAACAAAGAAAAAAGAGTGGTTTCCTGGCTGTTATGTGTATCTTCCGGTCCCCGGATCATGGGGTAAATTATGTACACTGATGTGAAGATGCTAGAATTACGTTGGTTAGATGAAGTAGTCGGAGAAGTTTGCAGTAAGAGAGCTCATTTCATGTTCTGCCTTTTACGAAAAATTCTCTCATACTGCCAGTTTGGTGTCAGCTCCATTGTTTTTTTTTCTTTTAGTTTAAAGTTTTGCAGTGTATTCATGTTTTTACCTTCTTTAGCATACTGTGCTCCACTGACTGATTGATTATTCTCCTCTATGTTAGTTAAAATTTATTGTCTTTAGTAATAGAACTTCAAACAATGGTTATGTTGTTGAATGACATGATTAATGATCTGAGTTTCACATTTCCCATTCTTCTTCTTTTTTCAACTAAAAGATGAATATTTTGTATTTTTTCCATGTTTTCTAAAACAAGACATGATTGTTTGGTTTTGTGTCTTTCGATTCTGAATATTACTGCATAATTCTTTTCAGGAGTCCTTTGACACTGATTTGGTATGGGCATGCAGCTTCAATGGAGAATAAGATATCTTGTGATAGCCCAAGAAGTGATTCACCGGTTCAGAAGTTGACTTCCGATGCAGTCATTGAGGTAATGACATTATGCCAGTGGAACTCATCAATTATTACAAACAGGCATACTGCCCAGGCAACTTTTCTCACATGGCTTGATGTTCATGGTCTGCCTTGTTCAGGTTAGCATTGATATCCCTTTTGCATTTCGTGCAATTCCAACTCAATCCATTGAGTCAACTGGCTCCCAAGTTCTAGGACAGATACTGAAGGCTATGCTTCCACGATTTATGTCACAGGTTTGTGAATGTGATTATTTTTACTTTAAATCCTTTTCTTCTCTTTCACAAAATCACGTGTGAGCTTGCCTTTGAAGTAGCTCGATACCTAGTATTGTGCTGCTAAAGATTGACTTCATCTTTTCCCGACTTACATTTATTAGTGTGGTGGGTATGTAGTCTGTTCATTTTGCTTATCCGCAGACTAAGGTTCTTTACCATAATCACAAAACTCTCCTTTGAATACGTGCAGTTAGTGAAGGACTATCAAGCTTGGGCTTCTGGAGATACCTCCAGGCAGCCTCTTGGGACAGGTGAGATCTAAAATTAAGCAATCTACTTCGATGCCAGCTATTTGTAATACCTCTATTGTGGTGTAAATCTTTAAGTTAAACTAGGAAAATGAGTGATTTAAAGCTGCATCATATGTGTAATAATGTTTCCTCATTGTATGTTGCTTGCAAATTCAAACGACGGTTAAACCATTTCTTTATTTCACTATTAGTTACAAGCTGCTCACACCGGGGATTTAGATCCAGGAATTGATGTATTATTACATGAGTAAAATCAAATCCAGGTAGTTTAGACAACTTGGAGAAGGAAGAAGGTTCTGTTGAATTTGATGCATATGAATATAAAGAAATTGTATGAAAATAGTGCAAATAGTCTGCTTTTATTTTTAAATTATTTTTTGTTAATTGTGGTTTTGTGTGTGTGTGTGTGTTTGTTTATGGGTTTGACTGTGGGAAATGTTTTTTGATTAAACTAAACAGTAATGTCAGTTCATTAATATAGATAATTGTATTCTTAAGGTTCTAGTATGTCGGAATTCCTGAGTTTGAATCTTGATTATGATCTCCCTCCCCCCTCCCCCCTCTATCTGCATTCATAAGTTGTAAATATTCTTTCAACTAATTAAATGAGATCGTTTCACAATGAGGTCGGTCAAGTTGAAACCAAACATTTATTTAAATGATATATTTGTAACTTCGTTGATATCTTGTAGTTACAAATATGCATTTGGACGAGTCAAGATTCGTCGATTGACGAAATTATAAATATGTCATTGAATGTGAATTTGAATTCGAAGCCACCCACTCGTCTTGTGATGCTTTTAGGGTGGACAATATCATCGTACCAGATCTGTCTGTTATTAAAAGCATAAAAGAAATATTAAAGTGGGTCCACGAGTAGTTAGAAATTTGAAAAACTGTCAATGTCATCAACTGAATCTCATAGCCACCAAAACAAAAACGCTTATCACATGCATATATAATAGATTTATGGGCGAATCTTCTCCAATCTTCAGTAAATTTATTATTATATCTAACATTTGAAATTTATTAGTTCTATTCCAATCTTTTTAACTTGTATTTATTTTATCATCGGAGCTTTTCGTCGGTTCCTGAATCATGAGGCGATGCACTAGAGGAAGTTACTTCTCCGAAGTATAATTTTACGTGTGGATATTAATATTCCGCGTAAGGATCCTAGACATCGTTGTTTTGAATATCAATCTTTATAAATTGAATATCAATTTTCACGATTGAAATATATAATTGATAAATTTCAAAGATTGGTATACTATTGACTAAACCACCAAAGACTTATATATTGCCACTTAGAACTACAACCATCTATTGTTATATTTTTAGTATCTAAACTTCTTTTATGTCACAATTTGCACTTTTAGTTACCTTTTTACACGATTTTTTCGTTCAAGTGTAAAATCTAAATACACTAAGCTTTGAGATAATAAAGTGCAATTTTTTCATAGTTTAGATAATCATTTGGGTAATAAAATTGCAATTAAACTATTTGCAGACAACCAATATTTGTCCTAATAAGAATAGTGGATCCAAATATACGTGTGGTATAGTTGTCTCGTCTACGTGTGATATAGTGGTCTCGCCCTCGTGCGGTGAAGTGCTTTAACTGTTATGATCTAGACCACTTGTAGCTTCAAAATAAAATAAAATTATAAGCTTGTTGTGTTAATTATACGGTGTAACATTCAAGTAGCTTCTAATTCCTTTATTAAACATCAAACAAAATGAATATACACATCAAAGGAAATCCATAAACATAAGAAAACATGCATGAATCGACCGGGCAACAAATAATTGAAGTGCAACATCACAATATGTACTATAAAACCACATCGTCCTTATAATATACTACGAGTTCATGGCTAAACCACATCTTTCCACGACCAACGGTCCCAATGAAAATCTTCCCTCGATCACCAACCCTATTTCAAAAATAAAAACCCTATCAACAACTTAGGATCCCGATCTCATCTCCCATCTTGGACAAACCCTAAAATCAAGCGAAATCGCGGTGCAAGAGTTCAATGTCCACAAAAGAAAGACTAACCATAGGTCCACACCCAAGTGTTTCCAAGAACTAGATGTGTGAAATAGATTAGATGGTTTGTTTCTTGGTGATGGAGTGTTGCTTATTTTTATGCAAAAGTGAACATGTAGGTTATGCAAAAGTGGGCATATGCATGGAGATGAAGGATTGGAGATAATTATATTTTTTAACCTGACATCATGGATGGGTGCAGAGATTTATATCCCAATGCATTTGTCCTAATGCTAATGGACATGCATAAAATTACTCAACTTGAGTTCTTGGACATGACATATCAATTTTAGGTTCATGCCCAAATTATTTATTTTTCTATGGTTGGAATTACAATGTATATAACTGTTTCAAGCCAATAGTTCATGATTAATTTTTTATAACCTCATTTTATCAATCATGGTAAGTGTTAAAAATAGGGATATTTTTAGTTTTTTTTTAATGGTTTGTCTTCTTTAAATACAACTAACATACATGAATTTGTTTTAAAATAAGTAAAATATTATTGGGTCTAAGTTTGGTATAATGACATTTTTTTCTTAATTGTGAGTGTGATGCATGGAACAATGTGTGTCGGTGATGAAGTGATATATGAGACTCAATATAAAATGTGATAGAGACTCATCCAATCCTATAAAAATGAATTCTTTAATTAAATTAACTAATTTCTCACTGAAAAAAAAGAATATAGAGAAAAAGAGACTATAGTAACTATTATTGATGTACATGCACCTCAATGCATTTTAGGTACAAACATATACAACACGACATTTTATTAGATTATTAATATTTATATAGGTATATAATAGAGTATGGCTTCACATGTATTGCAACAATTGATTGTAAAATTCAACAAGTGATGTGGTTGGTATTTCACCATATGGGTGTGTATAATTTATATATACAAAGATATAACATTTTTTTAGATATTAAATAGTCATTATTATGTATATTGATTTATGTCCTTGATTTTTTAAGTAGTTATAAGTCTGTATGCTTTGGAAGAAGCTTGTACAGTTTGAGAAGGGGTTTTGATTGATAAAAAAGAGGAACTCCCAAAAGAAATAGAGGCGCACTTGAGTGCGCGCTCATGCATCCTGCGCACAGCCCAGGCCGGATTTGAACCAATTTTTTTTAACAATAATTTTTATTTATTAAAATAATAATTTTTATATAAAAAAACAATCACTTTTAACATGAACATTTTTATTTATAATACAATAACTTTCAAAATAGTTACTTTTATTCAATACAAGTGTTAATTTAATTCATAACAAATATAACTGTTATAAAATAGATCATGGTTTGGATCATGAGCCGGATTCGGGTCCGACCCGACCCGACCCGCGCGTGCCGGAGAGTTTGTGAAAGAAATATAGGCATGTTTAACTCCTAGTGTAGGAGTGTAGATGAACATTTATTTCTTGATGGAAACAATTCCAGAAGATTCTTTCCATTTTAGACCAATCATAATCACTAATGTTTGTCTTGTTATGTTTTGCAACAATTATTGATTTTGATGCCACTAATTTCGTGAATGAAATATGTGAAAAAATTCTTGATCGATTTTTTTAACCTTAAGGAATATATTCATTTATTAATTTTTTAATAAGTAGGATTCTTTTTAATTTTCACTTTTGAATTTGATAAATAATTGAATTGGTACCACAAAATTCTTATCTTTGGGGTGTATTCCATCGAAAGATCTATCAATTATATACTTAAAAGTTAAATTATAAGTGGTCATTAATAAATTGTTTTATTTATTAATACCTTGACAAAGTAGAA
>JAYDZE010055302.1:0-25993 GCA_034509125.1 Monilaria moniliformis | reverse complement strand
AAGACGTGCCGAGGGAGAAGAAAGCCCCGATCTCGATGCTATTTTTCTCGAGGTGGCCGGGCCTCCGAAGAAGAGAAAGCAGATTCCCAGAGCTGGACAGGCGACGAGCCTCTATTTCCCCTCCGCTAGTAGCTCTTCTGGTTCTGTTGGCCAGTCCAGTGGAGTCAATCCTAGCGTTGTCGATGAGATGGTCGCCCGTCAAGTGGAGAATAATCGGAAACAGTTCGAATCTCAGAACTTGACCTTGATGCAGAGAATGGAAGAAATGGAAGCGCGCAACCGGGAGGAGAGAGAAGCCTACCGAAAGGAGAAGCAAGAGCAGGAGGCCCGCCACCGGGAAGAGAGGGCAAGGCAGGACGAGCAGGCTCAGGCGTTGGCTGTCCAGGTTGCTCAAATGTTTGAGCTTATGCAACAAAGTAGCCAAAAAGACATAGCACGTTTTAAAAAAAAAAATGACTCGATTGACAAAATTAGGAAGATGTAGATAACTTTAGTTAGTTGGATTGTAATTACATTTTAATGTATTAAATTATGAATCTACGTTTATTTGGAATTATCTGTAAATTATGTATTAAAAATGAAAATAGTGAATTATTTATTAATAATTCAAACAAAACCAGGTTGCTGCAAAAACCACATACACTGCCCTATTACCGAGCACAACAGGTGCTCGGTATTACCCCAGATGATTACCGAGCACAAAAGGTGCTCGGTATTACCCCAGACGATTACCGAGCACAAAGGGTGCTCGTTATTACCCCAGACGATTACCGAGCACAAAGGGTGCTCGGTATTACCCCAAAAGTTTTCCGAGCACTGAAGTGCTTGCAACGTTTAATAATTACCGAGTACGTTTCGTGCTCGGTAAATATGTTCTTCCGCGTAGTTACCGACGATTTCGGGTGCTCGGTATATGGTCCCCGATCATTGCCATAACGTCGTCGTACACGTTACTGAGCACCGTACCGTACTCGGTAATTAGTGCTCGGTAAATGTTGCGACGAGCTGTTTACCGAGCACAGAAGATGCTCGGTAAGTGCTCGGAAATCATGTTTTACCGAGCACTTTTGCTACATTACCGACTCGGAAAACCCGCCTTTTTTGTAGTGTTTCGAGCTAGCCCATTAGGAAAATCGGGCTAAAAGTAAATGACAAAAAATAATCTATATATTTTTTTGTTCTTAATAATTCTATATTTATAATATATAAATATGTACAATAATGAAATATATAAATTATATAACAAGCATAAAATTCAAAAGTTAAAAACATTCTAAGAAAAGTCAAAGATTAAATAACATAAAATTTACGATAAATTGTTCAAAGAGTATTAGAAATGAATCTAAACTCTAAACACTCGAATAACATTGTTCTTCTACACCGATAGTCTTTGAAGTTTTAACTTGATAATTTACGTCGAACTCATAGTCTTCAAACTCTTCACTATCTATTAAAAATTATAATATTAAAATATAATATAGTTTGATAATTTATAATTTTATATCAAAAATAAAATCTTACCATCAAAATATATATACAACTAATTACGTGTGCAATGAAGAGCTTGCTTTTTCAGTATATTTGTTCTAAATGTGTGCTCTAATACGAAATGAAAATTCTTATACTATCATTGTTACAAGAATGCTAAGCACATCACATGCCTTACTAGCAAGTTCTCCAAAACGTGATACATGATTTTCTCAATTCTTAATGAATGTAAAATATTTTGGAATATATAAATATTATTAGAGTAAAAAAATGACATCGAATAAGAATGTCATTTGATAAATCTGTTGTTATTGAATAATTTAGCTTAAGAATAGATTATTTTAGATCTTGACATGATAAAAAAAAAAAAACTTAACTTAAGAATTATAAAATTAAAATGAAACACAAATATGTCTCATTAAATTTCAAAGTTTGTTTCATAATATTGGTTATAGCGAACTTAAATTTTTCGATTCGTTTATGTATTATTATTTATATTAGTAAAAATCTAATGCATATATGTACTAGGGCTGACAATTTTTGTCATGATACGAACATGCACGAAATTAATGGGTTAGTGTCAAGTTTTATCGGGTTCGTGTCCTTATCGGGTTGACCTGATAAGGATACGATAATTTCGAGCCGAGTTCGGGTTAGGTTCGGGTCAGGTTCCGATAACCCATTAATAATAATTATTAGTATTTTAATTATTTTTATTTCTTTTCAATTTTTTTTATTTTAATTAGGGTTAAGTTTTTAATTTTTTATTACTTTAGTTAAGGTTAGATCGTGTCGTAATCGTGTGATTGTAGTATCGTGTCGGATTTGTGTCATTATCGTGTTATTATCGTGTCGTTATGACTCATCCTTATTTAGTTCGAATTATACTTGCAAGTGTACAGGTTTATTAGCATAGGGCAAATAAGAGTATCGTTTTCCACAGAGACTATTATACCAATCCTAAGTATTGCAAATTAAATTCAATCTATATCTAACCACCGATATTGGATAATAGCAAGAGATCGAGCACTATTAAGTAGAAAACTAAATTTAAATTCAATAAAGGGAAACCAAGTATGAGTGACAAGATAGTAAAGAAATGTTAAAAAGGTTAGTTTTTATGGATCCAACAATATTACAATTCATGTATTCTTGGCAAATAAATTATACGTTAATCAAAGGCTCAAAGAAACATTAAGGCAATCACAAATATATGGCCACATCTTCTCTCGAAGCATCCAACAAGTAGATTACATACCAATACCCAAACCTCCTTAAAGTAATTAGTTGTAACTCCTAAAAGCACAAAAGATTCAAGCCTTCATAAATAATCTCAAATTTCTCAATTATATTGATTAATGTGTTGATTAATCCTTCATCCATGTATTACTACTCATTTTTTAAGTCTTGTAGCAACACAAATAATTTCTTTCTAAGGATGGCAAATCTAAGAAAGCTGAAGGACAAGGACAATCAAAATCAAATCAAGAACTTAGCATAGAATCCAAAATGAAAATTTACATGAATCTCTAATGTGTCTTCTCTAAGAAACTAACTAACAACCTATTCCAACATATTCTCTAAGAACTGAAAATCAGAAATTAAAGAAGACATTGAGATAGTTTGATACACTCGGAAGTGGTAGATTATTCAATGGATGTTCTTCTTCTAGCCTCCCAAATGAATCCCATTCTTCTTCTTGCTTTCTTTTCTTGCTTCAAGTCTTAGTTCACTCTACAATGGAGGTAGTTGGTGAATATGGGATTTCCAACCTCCAAAATTCGCGTTTAGGAGTGTATTTATAGGTGTGGGCTAGAATGGGCCTGAACTAGGGCTGCAGATTTGCGCAGACAGATTTCACCCGGCCGGGTCCAGCTCCCTGAACAGGCTCAACATTTTTACCCGGCCGGGTTACTTTGTGGTGCAACTTCAACTGGCCAGGTCCATCTTGCTGGATGACTTGCATTCTCACCCGGCTATGTAGTTTTGTGGTGTAGCTCAATCCGGCCGGGTCCTGCTCTTTGGATAGTGATGGATTTTGTGTTGTTCCATTCGGGCGGGTGGTTTGCTTGGCATATTTGCACCCGGTCAGGTGGCACTCTCTGACTCAGATTTTCACCATTTTGTTCAATCAAGCTTAATTTCATGTTCAACTACACATTTCTTAACAAACATGTTAGACTAACCAATTGAATGGAAATTTATCCAAAACACTTATTGCACACCCTAAAATACACGAAAGTTAACCAACTAATAAGCCCAAAACACGTAAAATCATGAGTTTATCACGTTATTGTGTTATTATCGTGTTGTTATCGTATCGCTAACAGGAGTGTCATGTGTGGGTCATGTTCGGATTTGCATGTAGCAGGTCGGGTTCGTGTTCAGGCTAAGAGTTTTCTTAACAGGTCAGGTTCGGGTTTGATCTTATTGGGTTAGATCGATATAAGGTCGACCCAATAACGACCCAATCTCCATGATTTGTCAGCCCTAATATATATATATATATAAATTGAATGGTTAATTCTATTTTATTTTTTGTAGTTATCAATTTTATCAAAACTATTATTGAAGTATTAAATCAGTTGTCAAATAAGAAGGAAGAATATGTAATAATTACACCTATCCATTGAGTCAGTCTATCGAATTATGGGTTATGGACTAATCGAGCCTATATCTTATTTGGTTAGAAATTTTCAACTCTAATCCTTTAAAATTGACGATCTAGTTGGACCAGCCCAACGAATTTGGACTGGACTGACATTCCCAATGAGCAACTTACTTAAGTTATTAAGAATCCTACTTATGAGTGTGATTAAAATATTGAAAGGTCTAAATTAAGCTGCAGCATATGTATAATTAGTAGTATATAATTGTAATTTGTGAATTGAATGCACACAAATATATGCACAGAGAGAGAAAGAAAAGAGAGAGGGCATCGATATTGACTTGGGGCAAGGCTCATCTACTGTGTTGAGGAACACTGCAGGCAGTGTTGTGTACCAGTACGCCGCCGTTTCTCTACAAATCCACTACACAATTTTTTTTCAACGCTGCGTTCATCTTACCTTCTTTAGATTACAATAAAAAATATAGAAACAATTTTCAGCCTAAATGTGTTAGATTATAAGAAAAGCGCCCCTATTTTTTATTTAATAAATAATTTAATGTAAATCCAAAAAAAAGTGTTATTGATATATAAAAGTTCTTTTTGAAAGGAGAAATACATTATCATTAATCGAATATTTTTTAAGTATTATTTTATTAACGGTAAATTAATGATAAACAACTCAACAACTTCAAAATAACAATTCAAAATGACAAATAAATGTCCTTTTGCAAGAAAAATTGTTTCTGTATTTTCTTGTAATCTAAAGAAGGTAAATGGAACGCAGCGTTGAAAAAGAATTGGGCAGTTGCATAGAAACGGCGGCGTATTGGTTTACAGCACTGTCTACTGTGTAGATGATCCTTGCCCTCGGGAAGACCCAGCAATTAAAGGTTTGTTTGTTTGGTAGCGGTGGTGTGGAGTTAGCAACCAAAATAAACCCACATTACCGTCTAAATTCTCGAATTCTTCCATACTCCCAAATATTCCCTTCTAATCTTTCAACAACTTTGTCTGCCAACTTAGGTTTTATTATGTCTTCCTCCACATGATATATATATATAAATCCAAAACCCTAGGCTGAATCAATGCCAATATTTAATTCATATTTATATATTTATTTATGTAACTCTCATATATATACATATATATTTAGCATGCAGATTTAATGCTGTAGGCGTCTTTGGATTCAATAGTGAATGCTTTGCAGCTAGCTAGTCTATCAATGATTATTGAATGATGAGGTTATGGGTGTGCTTTATGTCCATTGGGTGCAGCGTTATCTACGTATCTTCATTTTTCTCACACATATTTATATTGAGATGTATCTTTGTTTTGGATATTAGCCACCCTGCTTTTCTATTATACTTTCTAAAAATATTACCTTTTATGAGTTCTGTCTTCCTAGCTTCACGGAGATTTGAGCTACAATTTTTCTCAATGAACTATTCGAAGAATTTTCTTCGAGGTTCATCATTTTTTTATTCTTTTTTCTACATATATGCCTATATGGGGGTGATTAAAATAAAAAGGGTAACAACTATTCGTATTCTATTTTTCAAAACAAAATATTATTGTATATACATAAAAATGTTATTTCATATGGAAACCAATCCTGACGGGGCATCCATATTCTGTCAAGATATATGAATTAGCTTTATTTCTAATTAATAGAATAAGAATAGTTTAGTTCATTTCGAAACATCCAAACAGTGAGACTTTTACATGTGAAGAGTAACGTTAAGGATATAGGCAATATCCTCCTTTCACATACGAAAAAAGAATAAAGTTTGTTTACTAGTAACCCATCTAATTAACACACACATACAATTACATACATTTACATGGAGATGATAAAAAATAAAAAAATCTCCTTGAATTAATTATGAACTAGTCTAAGCCATTGATCAGTGTGTGATTGACAATTGTCATTAATAAGCATTATTAACTTACAGTATACACAAGAAAATCAATATTGTTTAAAAAAAAAAAAACATTGTTGTAGATATATATAAAGCATTATTTACAGTTTCTAAGTATTGTTTAGGGGTGGGTCGGTACGGTATACCGTACCGAAACTGTTATACTGTATAACGTATCGAAAATATCGGTATGAGTAAATATCATACATTTACCTTACCGAATTTTTTGGTATACCGAATTCTGGTATATACCGAAATTTTGGTATGCAGAATTTTCAATACCGTTACCATACCGTGTTATCGGTATGCCGTACCGAAATTTGGTATACCGTGAATTACGGCATACCGAATTTCGTTACGACATACCATCATACCGAAATATCGTTTCATACCGAAATTGTATAATATTATAAATATTTAGTAATAATATAAATATATTTAATATATATATATATACACGATATGGTAGAGAATACGCTATATACCGTTTATCAAATTTTCGGTATACCGCGGTATACTGAAATTCATACCGTTACCGTACCGTAATCTTCCGTTACAGTATCATACCGTACCGTACCGAAATTTACGATATACCGAATTTTCGATATTTTTGATATTTTTTCAGTATAATAAATCCAATATTGATATTTTTTCCCACCCCTAGTATTGTTTTCTAATATAACTCATCCACACATATATCACAAGGTTAGTTGTATCCTATCTCCTACGAGAGTTAAGGAAAAAAATACCCAAGTCCTTAATTTTTGAAGGGGGAAATAAAAAAAGGAAAGAACAAAATCTCTACTTGTAAACACGGTAATTTAAATTTTAAAAAATATAAAAATTAAAGTGCTTTTAAGAAGATAGATGAGTTCGAAAAATGGAAGTACATAATGAAAAGACTACAGATATATACTTTGTCATAATTTACAAGTCACATTTCTATCAAATTAAATGCCAATTATGTATGAGGATAACTTTATTTTCCCCCTAATTTCTTGTTGTTTATTTGCTCAAAGTCTACAGTTTGAATTTTATTTAAGACATATATATTAGTTTATAATTATGTGGCGATATTTTATTTGAAGTAAGTTTTTAAAAGGCCGAAAATGAGCGTGACACCTTCTACGATGTTACAGTAAATTACACGAGTTCTAAGACACTGTTTGGCTGGTGTAGTTAATGCTGAATGATTTGTTTAATTCAGGGGCTGTTTGGCTACGTGTTTCAGTTTTTGAAAACATCTATTGTCGCAGCAATGAGAATCATGCATAGTAGTTACTCTGTTCAAACAAAGAATTTTTCTGCTGCGACGAGTTTTTCTAGTTTGGTTTCTTTTCTGTTTTATCCTTCCAAATTTCCTCTTGATGTAACAAATGGAGAAAAAAGTTCTAAAATAATTTAATACAGTCTATTTGTCAAAATGTTACGACGTATTTGGTCGAAATCAAGTCACTACGAAGCATAGTTCCTATAAAATTCGGACTCCCAATTTGACCTAGTAGTAATACTAGAGGAATGGAACCTAAGAATTTTGTCTAATTAATAACTGAGTAATTATTTGATGGTCAAATTAAGGAATATTCACGATGGCAATCATCTAGTCAATTTTTCAACCACGACTTCTCATCTTGTATATATCTAGCTAGTTTTCTAGGTTTTAGGGGGTGACTTAAGCGAAATATAATACATTCCATATCTTTCCATTTATAATAATGTCGCTTTTGGTGGAGCTTCAGCACCCATTAATTGATTATTTCCTTCTTCTTTTTTTAACACTATAAAAAAAATCGCATTTTATAGGCGGATGTGCAACCTTTGC
The DNA here is from genome assembly GCA_034509125.1 of Monilaria moniliformis. NCBI lineage: Eukaryota > Viridiplantae > Streptophyta > Magnoliopsida > Caryophyllales > Aizoaceae > Monilaria > Monilaria moniliformis. Next base: position 18,153 of record JAYDZE010055302.1, on the reverse strand, counting down.
TATTTAACGATAGATTATCGGCAGACTATCCACAAGAAGATTTAGCGGCAGATTTCTAGCGGATTTTAGTGCCACATTTACGCGCCAACATCGCCGTCATAATTATCGACAGATAGTTGTCTGCTGGTATTACCGGTGGAACAATTCCGCCAGTAAATAAATTTTCATAAATTAAATATATAAATTTTTATATTTACCAGCGGATATGTGTCAGCCGATACGTCCGCTGATAAAATGAATTGTGGAAATTTAATGAACGATAAAAAATATATTTACTAGCGGATTTATGTCCGCCAGTATTACAAGCAGACATAAATTTGCTAGTAATCCCTCACCAAAATTTAATTTATTAATGGGCTGTTTAGCAAACCCTAATGCTCTCATTTATATATCTCTCTCACGCATTTCACTCTACCACGCAATCTTCCAATCGAATGAAGACTGAGTTGTGCCTCGATCTGCCCGGCGGCGAGGGTCAGAGCGACTTGGTCAAGACCAACGGCAAGAGAGGCTTCTCCGAGACATTTGATCTCAAACTCATCTTTTTTTCCGATGACTCAGATCTGAAGGAACCGTCGGGAACTCATCATCCACCATCAATTTCAATGGCATCATCTTTTCTCCTACTCTCGCCACTCTCATCCACAACTTCCTTAGATAACTCTAAATTAATTTTTTTAAGACAATCGGTTTTTCTATTGCTTCGAATACCTCGGCTTTAAACTCCCAAAAATCACAGAAAATTCTCAATCTAGGCCAACATACAAAAAATGATCCCAAAATGGGAACTTTTTTTTTAACTTCCAAAAATAGGAAAGACGCATCAAGGTCTCGCGTCTCAACTAAACGATGCGTTTTGTTCATGTGTCACCAAAGACGCGTTAAGCTCTCGCGTCTCACCCTGTTCTATACAGGCGCTGGCAGAGACGAACACACACGCATAAACATACTTTCGTCTCCAAATTTTATCGCGATTACATACTGTGGAACTAATTGTTCACCACGCACTGTTGGAACATAAGGTGTTGATACACCAAATACCTTATCGTCAGAAGAATATTCTCATGTTCTGAACTAAAGTGTTCTAATGTGTTAAAATTTTCTGCCCACTAAAGAGAATGTGGATTTGAGGCACCATATTCCATACCGTCACTATCATCATGAGGATCCTTCGAAACAACTGAAGTTGTAGTTCAAATTTATCCCTCTAACATCTAGTGATGACTAATCCCAAAATCCTCTTTTTTTGTGTTAACTATATGATCATATGAAAGACTTGGATGTTCGTCCCTCCTAGACGTCCCAGCTTCATAAATTGTGGTTGACTAGAATTGTTATTGTGTCACCATTGCAAAATCAATGATCAATTTAAATTAACATGACTGTATAGTCTCACTGAACATATATTGTATGCATTCTTCAACAAGTGGTGTGCCTATATAGGTGTGTGCATTTCCCGTAACTACAACATGTCTCCATATTATGTCAATTTTGTGCTGATGCATATCTATACCAAATGCTTCGCAATCATCAAAACTAATCCATTATATGAAACACTCCCATTCAATATAATGTATAATCTAGAATATGGTGGATCATAAGAGATACCAATACCAGGATTCTGAATTGTCTTACCACTACAATACAAGTTTACGAACAACGCTATTATTCGTGCAATAAATCTATAATTCGCATCTCTAACAAATACAACATCCAAACATGTTACTAAGCAATAGATTTATCAAAAACTTCTTAATCAATCATAATTTTCTAACATATTTCTAGACCCTAGATTTATCAAAAAAATTATAATTAGCATCATTACTACAAAATATAACATTCGCACACGTCATAAACACTAGATTAATAAAAAAAATCTATCGTTCATTAAAATTTCCGACATATTTAAAAACCCTAGTTTCGTCAAATATAACTGAATCAAACAAATTCAAACTAATAAACATATGATAATGTAAATTACTTGTAAAACACATACAAAATACTATAGAAACCATACATTCTTTAAATTTCACAGGAAAATGAAAAACAAGCACAAACTCTATCTGGAGTTTATCTCCAAGAAGTGAAAATGTGAGGCAGAAAGTTTCTGCCCGAAACTGTATAAGTTGGGCTGAAGACGCGACAAGGAAACACGTCTCCCACTGAGACATGATACAGTCACGCGTATCCCAATACGACGCGTTTGTGTAGCATGTCTTCAGTGAGACGTGTCATAGTCATGAGTCTTTTGTTGGAGACGCGAGACGTTGACGCGTCTTTTCTAATTTCGAAAGTTAAAGAAAAAGATTCTCATTTAAGTAACCTTTATTGTGGATGGCCTAGATTGAGAAAAAAAGCCCCAAAATCACTTCCACATAAAATCTCAGATCCAAATCCTGTTCAACTTTTATCCGAGTAGCAGCAGATTTTTCGGTGGAACATGTGGAGTCCATTCCTGCCCTAGCTCCTCTCTCCGAGGAATGAAGTAATAATTCTATCTTCTTGATTCATTCATTTCATTTAGTTGTTTGTTTGATTTAGTTGCCCTTAATATTTTAGAAAAAGGAGAATGTAACGCCGATTAATCTCAAGATTGCGGTAACGATTGCAAATTTATGTTTTTTTTCGGATTTCAGATAGTGTTTGAGTTGAAATATTTATTTTTGAATTTGGGTATTGCAGGAAATGGCTGAATCCCGGCAGGGGCTTGTCAGCAGAATACAGAATCTTAAGCACGTTTTCTACACAATTTTTCGCTCGTGGATGCGTTTTTTCAACTTTCCGCTTGTTTGAATGAAATGTGCGGAAACCTCAGCAATCCTCTACAATTTGTAACAATTAGTTTTTAGCTAAGTTCTTATGTCATGCACTATGAATAACATCACTCAAACTCAGCCATCATGCACTATGCCCCACCAAAATCACCTGCATCATCAAACACATGTGTATGCTAAAAAAATTAATGTGATTGTTATCCGGCCATAAATGATGTTCATCAAGTAATACACAAACATAATATACAAAAACACTGATGATGAACGACACACAAAGTGACAGCATCAAGCCTTTTGATCGATCTACTGGAAGAAAAAAAAAAAAAAGGAATAAAGTAGGATTCTAAATTTTGTGTTTTTTTTTTTATTCAGTAATTTTTTATTTTTAGTAAGTTAGGAATTTATTTAACTTATTTATTTTAATTATGTAATTCAGAATTAATTATGTAATTTATGAATTTAAATTTAGTAATTTTTGAATTTTTAGTCATTTCTTTTGAATTTACAAATGACCAAAATTTAAATAAATATATGAAATTGAAGAATAAAAAAATGACGAGATGAAAAAAGTGGGGTTGTGGCTGATCTGGGGTTGAACTTTTGAAATTGAATTGTGGGTATTGTGGCTGAAAAGTTAAATATCGGCATGACAACTGAAATTAGAGTTGTGATTTGAATTTTTTAATTCATAGAATGTGATTGGAACATGAAATACGACTCATATATTGGGCTCATTTTCTAGGAATGACAATGATGGATAATATACATATGACATCTCTATATTTGTTCTTCTTGAAAATATATGGATTTTTACAAAATAAATGTCTGGTATGTATTATATATATATTTTTGTGATTTTATATACCACCTTTTGGAACGAGATATATAGTACATAACATAACTATATATATGTATATATATACAATATAAGAGTAAATTAATCCTAATCACATCAATTGCATTTTAAATCATAAGATATTATAGATATTGAAAATTTATGATAGAAATTTAATTCATTCTACCAAACATGATATTAATATTTTATTTATAAAAAAATTTCAAGTCTAATACATCATCTCTTATCCTATATCCTATATTGCATACGTAGCAAATAATCTCCGATATAAAAGCTACAACAATAAAGAAAAAGAAAAAAAAAAAACATAGAACAAATCACTTTCCACATGCTGGAATGGATGTAAGATTGGGAAAAGGAGAGGTTGGAATTTTCAAGTAGATATAGATTTTTAGAATGAGAAACGTTGAGAGAAGTGGATAATCCCCAAAAAAGAGAGAAAATCGAACCAAAAAGGCATGGTTAAACCATTTGCATTTTTAATTAGCTGATAGCAGCTAATAAATGAAAGCAACCCTACTCCAATTTATCCGGTTTCTACTTATTAATTATTTTCCTAAAATCTCAAAATTTTCTATATTCCAAATAAATTTATTCCAAACATACTACTTACAGCAAACGAACATGGAACAATAGTATAAATGTATAATGATGAAATTTGAAGGAATCATCAAAGATTTGACCACTTTTAGTATTATATACACTATTTTGTTGGCATCGAACTCCCACCGGTTGACGCCATGTTTACTATATCTGCAATTTACTTGAATATCGGGGGTCCAAAAAACCCGTCTATTTAATTATTTCAGTAACGAAGTCAAGCTGGAATCTAACTCAATTTTAAATTAGAAATAAATTATGAATCAAGACCTAAAAGTATTTACCTAGTGGGCTCATAAATGTATTCGTTGTATAGGCTCACAGATATGTTCATCGTGAACCTTAAGCATAAAATTTCATTTATTCGAGTTTTTCTTTTAGCCAAAAATAATTCAAGTTGAGTATTTAGTTGTTCATGAGATTAAGAATCTTGGAACAAATCAAATTCGCGCACAACAATAGAAGCTCGAGTCGAGTTTGGAGTTGACCTAATAGAAATTCATGCAATTCCTAGCTTGAATTAATTATGAGTTTCTCTATCTTCACTTTTGATGTGTCATTTATACCACAATATTTTCCTTTTTTTCAACAGTTCCAATATTAAATGTTTTTTTTTTCCTACTTTATTTTTTGTTTTCTATTTTTATTAATAATATCTATTGAGGTGTTTTATTGATAGAATAAAATCCATTAAATTTTATTGTGCATTATTAGGAACATTTAGTTTTTAGTTTGAACTTGCATGTAAGAATTAGTAATTAAGGTTTTATTATTTGGCAAGTCAATTTCACTATTCATGAAACATAATAGTAGTTATTAAAGATGGCATGTGAGTGTGTTTAAAACAAGTGGTCCAGAAAAAAGAAATGGCTTGGAAGATTCGGCTTGTGCTTGGGTATATTATGTCTTCAACTCAAATTGAGTTTATATAATGACTTTTCCCATTACAATTTGAAGTTGATGGATATATTATATGATTTTAGGTTTACATCACATCCAAACATACACATGGATATATAGATTAAAATTCATTGTTGTTTGATAAAGACAAATTGTATAAGATCTTCTCGTAAAGATGATGCGTATGCAAATCAATTGTATTTTCTTTTTCCTTTTTCTTGGATTTAGTTTATCATTTTGGGTTTTATAATAAAATTAAAATAACAGATTGAGTTAATTTTTTCTAAAGAAAAATCAGATAACGAGGCCCTTGATTATAGGGAAAATTATAAAGGGTTTCTTATTTATAGGAAAATAAAGTTAATTAGATTGAACAAGGTTTTCTGAAATACTAATTGCAATTTTGTTGTCACAAAAGAACCGACTTATCTTCAATAATTAGAAACCAAGCTCACTCATCAATTTTGGTAGCCATAAAATTTCGGTTATCCCACTCTTCACCCCTCTGAATCCGGCCTCGACATTAGAAAGAGCCACAACTTTTTTGTTTTTTTACTTCTCCATGCAACAAGATTACCTCCAACAAATGTAAAATAACTTGTAGTGGACCACATATTCATTGGGTTGTCGGCCCAATTTGCATCTATTTAGCCATGTATATCTAAGTGGTCATTCTTCTGAAATAAAATTAAATGGCCAAATGTCTCTTTTAGATATCTTACCATCCTTATTGCAGCTTCAAAACGATTCGATAGAGATCGGTGCATAAATTAACTGACAACTCCAACTGCATATTCGATATCTGGCCTGGTGTGAGAAAGGTAGAACAATTTTCCCACCAAACGTTGATACCTCCCTCTATCTGTTAATTAAGCTCCTTCCATAATCTGTAATCCATAATTTACAGCTATGGGTGTATCAGTTGGTTTACAATCTAGCATCCCAATTTCTGCTAAGAGTTCTAAAGTATACTTCTTCTAATTGATGAAGATCCATTTTTTTATCTAAGTACTTCGATGCCAAGGACGTACTTCAATTCTCTCAAATTCTTCATCTCAAACTGCGAAAATAAATTCTTCTTCAGCTTGTCTATTTCTTCCGAGTCATCTCCTGTAATGATCATGTCATCCATATAAATAATCAAGCAGGTTATACGATCACCTCGTTTCTTCAAAAAGAAGGTAGGTCCGAATTACTCTGTTGATATTCATGCTTCTTCATAGCTACTATAAATCTTCCAAACCAAGTTCGTGAAGATTGTTTAGGTCTATGTAGTGTTTTCTTCAATATGCACATCTCCATTTCCAAACTCATGTGAGAAACTAGGGAGTGCTTCCATGTATACTTCCGTTGTTAGTTCCCCATGGAGAAAAGTATTGGTGACATAGAACTGATGAAGTGACCATTCCTTATTCGCTACTATTCAAAGTAAAACTCGTATAGTGTCTATCTTAGCCACTGGAGAAAAAGTCTCCGAGTAATTCACACCGTAAGTTTGAGTGTATCACTTTGTCACCAATCGTGCATTGTACCTAGGGAAGTTAATTTAGCCCAAAACTCACGGGTTGACCCGATTAACCCAGCAAACCGATAGGGTTATGGCTGAAAAATCATAACCTGAAAAAAACCAACCAACCCGAATGACCCTAAACCAAATAACTCGCAACCCGATAGGGTTGGCCCAAAGATAGCCCGAGCCCCATATGGTCGACACGAAAATTAGCGAGTTCTTATTATTTAGTTTTCAAACTTTGTTACTCAAATTTTTCCAAACTTTTGAAAGTTAGTATGATAAGATTTTTTTAAATGTAAGTAAAAATGCATTTTAATTCAATATTTAAAAAATATATTCACCATTTCACTTTTTTATATTTTACTATAACATTTAATATAAAATGTTTAGATTCAAAATTTTAAAACTGATGATCATTTATGAAAATTGTATGTTTTTACTTCTCTAATAGGTTGTTTTAAGTTGAAATGACATTCATTTATGAATGTTTTTCTTTCTTAGAAATATATAATTATAAATATTAATTAAAAAATCATAATATTTTTAGCCCGATTAGCCCGATGTGTTAGCCCGAAACCTGAAAATTTAGGGTTATGGTTAATAATTTCTAACCCAAAAAAATCATAACCCGAATGATCCATAACTCAATAGCCCGACAATCCGATAGGGTTGGCCCAAACCCGAGCGGGTTGAACTGATTGACATCCCTACTTGTACCCCTCAATAGACCCATCTGGTCTATGTGTGATTGTGAAGGCCCATCTGCATCCTACGGGTCTTTTCTCTTTTGGCAATTGACACTTTTCCCAGGTATTATTTCAGGCCAAAGCATCCATTTCAACTTTCATAACATCACTCTAGTGCTAGAATCTGAGAGCATCCTCAACAGTTTGTGGTATCTCTTCTTCATCATATAAAGCTGTTTCGAAAGCTCGAGCCATTTTAGAAAAAATTTCCTTGGCAACATTTGCCACAAAATATCGAGTCTTGCACATATTTCTTTCTGGCTATACCGTTTGGGGGGAACACCCCGGTTACTCTTAGGCGGTAGAACATACTGCCCCGTATCCCCATCTACAACATTTTCCTCATGTTCCTCAATTTCCGGGACAACATCATTAGTCCCAAAAACAATATCATCACGGTTCAGAATTTCTTACCTTAGATATCAATTGGGGAGATATTGTGGCCATGTCACTAACTTTTATGGAGTGGGCTTGAGTATATGAGATTGGCTCGGTGCCAATGTTAACTTGCGCTATTGGAACCACTTCGAGTTCTGGATTTATCATTGGAAACCAGCTTAGGGGGTCACTCTCGCTCCTATCCTTACTCTCTCATTGACCACTAAGGTGATTGTGGTAAAAGAACTCGGTTTCCAAAAAATTATTGTTCATAGTGGTCAAGATTTGACGAATTTTGGGGTAATAACATCTATAACTATTTTGATTAATTCCATACATGATAAAAACGAACTTAACAACACAAGGAGAGAATTTAGTTCTCTCGAAGACACAGGGTTGGAGGGTAAGTGGAAGAAGTATATAGGCTAGGGTAGAAAGCTTTTTCTAGGGGTGTTTTAAGATTGAGGGTTTTTGTAAGGAGATGATTGATGAGATAAGTAGAAGTGGCTACGGCTTCAGGGCAAAAATATTTTGGTACCTTTGATTCAATCATTATGGCTCGGGTCATTTCTAAGAGGATTCTATTTTTTCTTTCAACAACACCGTTTTGTTCTGGTGTATGGGGACAAGTGGTGTGGTGTATGAGACCTTTTTCTTGGCAAAAGTTTTTCGTAATGAAATTGACAAACTCTCCCTTCCCCATTGTCAGATCAGAGATTTTGTATATTTTTTTTCTAGAATTGGGTTTGAATCATTGTGTAGAAGTGGCTACATTTTTCTAAAACGTCAGATTTATGTTTAAAAATATACACCCAAGTCATCCTAGTGCAATCATCCACAAATAACAAGTAATATCTAAAACCATGTCCTCCTATGGCTGGTAAAGGTCCCCAAACATCAAAATGCACCAAAGAGAAAATAGATTTGTTTGAGTATTATTTGGTTTAAAGGATTGTCTATGACTCTTGATTAAATTACAAATCTCACAACATAATTTTTTATTTGGCACTAACTTAGGAAATAAAAGTTTGAGATACATGGTGGAAGGATACCCTAGTCGTCGATGTCAAAGCCATGCTCCCCGATCTGCAGTTCCATGAGCCAGCATTACATTGTCTTATTGATCTATCTCGTCCACGTAGTACAGTCCATTTCGCTCAGTGCCACACCAATAATCTCTCTCGTCCTGATATCCTGCAAGAAACGAAAATTTGGGTGCATCAGTAGTGTACAATTGAGTTCATTTGTCACATGACTAATGGATATCAGTTTATGTGACAAGGATAGAACATAAAGACGATTGGAGATCCTCTAAGTAAGTGAAATTGATATGCTCTCGGCTCCTTCAACAGGAACTAGTTCTCCACTAGCGGTTTGGAATAAGTTATCCTTGACTTAGAGAATTTCAGAATATCAGATTTGTCATAAGTTATTGTATCGGTAGCCCTATGGTCAAATATTCACCCACTGTCCTTATTATCATATACTTTGTCTGCTTGACAAGCCACATAAATATCTTCTAAGGCTTTAAATTGATTTTCACAAAGTATAGGATTAAAATTAGAAATTTAGAAATTGAAGGACCAAATTGTAAGGCTCTCCAGTGGATGGCAATGCTTTTTCTTTTGTGTCGCGGTGGCTGCTTCCCCGGCTGCGTGCAGTGTGGCTTCATCTGTGCACAGCTGTGGTAGAGCCCCATTCACCATCTGTTCAGTCATTGCTGGTGACTGTAGAGCTCGGCTAAGACTCGAGTGCCCGAGAATGGACGAATAAGCTGTAGGAAGAACCATTGTAGCCCGATTGTTGGGCGCGGCCTCGTGGTAGATCTATAGCAGTGCTATTGACTGCGGTTGCATAGGGTTTAGACTTTGATTTTCCGAAGGTAATCGTCATTTGTTCTCGGTTTCGATATATTCTGCCATGAGATTGTGGAATTTGATTTTCGGTGTTTTGTTTTGGGTAATGAGATTCAAGATACCCTTAGTTAGGGCACTCCTCTGATACAATATTGAAATAGAAGATAGATGAGAATGATTATTGTTTTGTATTGCTTCATTGTCATATTACACTGAATCCCCTTTATATAGGGTGCATTCTATCTACATAAGGAAATATTTATCTAGTTTATTTTTTTTTCCATTTTTTTCTCTTTCTATAAATACTATATCTTATTCTTCTTCATTCTCTCTTATTTTATGTAACTTTAGAAATTTAAATTATGTTATTTCAGTATTTTATTAATGTAATTTTTGTCATTTATTTAATGTAATTTTAGAAATTTTAATTAAATTATTTTTAAAGTTTTAATCATTTATTTTTTATTTTACAAATATTGCATTTCAAATAAATATTTGAAATTCGAGAATAATAAAAAAAATGATGAAATTAGGAAATGAAGTTGTGGCTGAATTTGAAGCTGGGTTGTAGGTGTCATGGAAAAAATTGAAGCTGCTAATGTGGCAACATAAAAAAAAATTATGGTTGGATTTTATAAGCTGAAAATGTATACCATCGAAACTTAAGAATATAGTGATGATAAAAAAAAGTATACGTTTATGGAATCAAATACACTAATTAAAACAAATCATTAATTTATAATTGCAGTTAATTGCATAATTAATATTGCTAATGCAAAGTCTTTAATTACTCCACGCACACAGACACACACAAGAAAATTCATTAGCATAGTTGGTTTTATATATCTTGAGAAGGCAGGGAATAAAAGCGTAATTAGCAAGGTTCAGGCTTAAGTAGTAAGCTAGATTCCAGGGTTATCTCGTGATACGAAGATTGCCTCACATGACGACTTTGAAAATTTAATTAAAATAAATTTGATCACATAATATTACTTTAATTCATCTATACACTCACCTTTCTATTTTCGGACAGCGAACTTAGAATAACGTAAATATAAAATCTGATAACCACAATTTAAACTGGTATGATGGACCTAATTATATATATGTAACAAAAATCTATATATAATTGAAATAATTTAACCATATATATTCTAAAGTTAGAATTATTGTTTCATATATATGCTTCGTGTAAATTTAACATGTTGAAGATTCTTGCTTTTTTCTTATATAACGCATCAACGATTTAAATGATTGCAGATTCAGATTAAATCCATGACTCATCCAATACTTCATTTTAATTACCTCCCTAGTAATGTATAAGGTGTGCAAAATAACATGTGACAAAATATTTATGTGGCATGTGAGTTTAAATATATACTACATATATATAAATGTTATATTATCTTTCAATTTTTCTTGATCATGTATTTTTCTCTATCCCTTTGATTTACATCTAAATTTATAAGTATCAAAATATTAGTGTTTATTAAAGCCCAGTGCTCATTAATTTAAAGTCACTATCCAAATTAATTTCGAATAGAAATTTGGTACATACAACCTAAAATCATTCACCTACCATCCTTATGCATACTGAATTAGGCTGTGGTAGGCAGGACGGTGCTGATACAGTAACTTTTTATCTTAAAATCCATCCTATTTTATCTATCTCGTCTTATCTCATCTAGCCTACCTAACGGACCGTTATAGTTATGTGCAAACTCTTAAATATTTATTCTCAGACGACGTTATACATATAGTATTGAATTATGGGATATATTGAGTCTGTGATAGTTTTAGTCCAAAAATAATCGGTTCAGTATAGTGATTTCCAATATTGGAACTCACAGTTGGCCATTAGAGATTACACACAACTTCCAATATGGACAAAAAATAATAGTTTCGTATATGAGGTAATATACAATTTTAGCTTGATAATATAACTTTTGTGACAATATTAACACAATAAATTACTAATACTTATTATTAATTATTAATGATATTATGTATAAAGGATAAGGCTAATAATATAAAATAAAATAGAAACTGATCAATTATTATTGGGACAACAATTAAGCATGGCTTGCATATATAGTTGAAGATGGACTTTTTGGAAGGTCCACAAATACTAGTATATATAACAGCTACCAAATTGGTTGGAGAATTAGCACATATCACACCACTACCAAAATTGAGACACCACTTCCAATTAAGAAACGGCTTTTCGGAAAAAAAGTAATTATTTCAATCCTCGATCCTACATTTAAAATTTACTTATTTGGTATCAATTAATTTTGAATGGTTTTCACTTTTCAGTCAGTCCAAGGGGGCACACCAACTCAATTCATGACTTGTAAATCTTAATTTTCCAAAATATCAGTGTTGCATTATAATTTAATTTTCCGTGATAATTGAAGTAGGTATACAATAGCATATTATTACAACTATTAGGATACGTATAAATCGGTTATCTGATGAATAGGACAAATTAAATTCCCGCTGCAAGAACTCGTATACTGATGTATTACGTATATTCCATTAATGAATATTTTTTTGTATATAAGTTAAACTATTTCGTATGTTTATTAATGAAAATAATAGATGGCGCATATATTTTTTTTTATTTGAGAAAAATATATGGCGAGTAATAACTAACAGTGCATGAAAGGGACTCGCGGATGCAGAATGGTAGGTCGAAACATAAATTATTTCCAACTTTGCCACATTCGTTTTCACAAAGTAAATTATGATATAAAGCAAACATTATATATATTCTTTACGCTATCATAATTTTGATTTAGTAAAATATATGCTCAATGTTCATACAGTCAACATAGCTCATACGTAATGTGTATATACATATATATAACTATTAAATCATTTATTATATTATTAAGACAAAATAATTACATCAATGTACAATAATGTATTCATTTACTACTACACATGTTAACATAAAGCGATATCATGATGCAACTAATGAAAAAATATATATTATTATGACCTAATTAAAGAAAAAAAAAAGTAGAAAAAAAGGCCCTTTGGCTTAAGTCTTGTCACTTGACATTTAATACTATCATTGCAAATTTCCACTTTGATTTTCTATTAGCTTTTAGTTATATTCCCGAAAGTGAAACATGATTTGCAATCTTAAAAGGAATAATGTGGAATAATTTGGGCCCTATCGAAACCAAAATTCAACAAATTGGAATTGTGGATTATGTCAATTTCATTGGAACGTCGACAGCAATACTAATAAAGCAAAGCTAATCACCTTTCTCAAAAGTGATTTAATTCACCTTATGTCCTTTCACTTTCTTCTTTCCTTCTCATTCAGGAATTTCTTTTTTTGCTATATATTTCTTCCCTAATGCAATAAATCAATTCATCACATATATTTCCATCCTTTTATTGGTTGTTAAAATTTAATAAGATAGGAGGCCATGCTAGAAAGCAATTAGTTTGAAAATTACCTAACCAATTCTCTTACATATAAAAATTAGTTTTTTATTTTGTTCGTACCTCGTCTTGTTTTATTAAATTAATTTTACGTACGATATATTACAATTTTTTTAGAAAAAAAATACATATTTATTCGCATGCTATGTGAAATGAGACAAAAATTATCAAAACATAAATGATTAATTAGTTGGATTAAGAAAATTCTAGCGACGAGTTCTTGATTTGTAACAATATGGAAAAGACATTAATGTAACTCGGTGGTATCGGTTTTCAACAAAAGAAAAAGGTTCAAATTCCAACTACCTCAAGGGACATTAAAGTAATATTTAATTCTTACAAAATCTGAACGATGATTATTTCATTTCAAGCAATTACTAATTATATAAACCATCATTCACTAGTTAATGAGTGCCGCGATATATGTGTATTAAAAAAAAAAAAAAAAACTTCACCCTGACTTGATCTACGAGCTTTAAAACTTATTTTAACCCTAAAATAGTTTTTTTTTCTAAAAAGAACTAATTTAAAAATTGTTTCAGCTTTAATTTTGAAGTTTACACCAGACAGCCTTATTGTATTTAGATGGATATTTCAGAATTTGGATTTCAGCAGAGAAGGAGTTCAAATTACTCCATAAAAACTATATATGATAAAAGCCAGTGATATCATTATGACATCAAATAAAACAAGAATAATAAATAGTTTATTGTCGCAGATTCTTCATGTACTTGCTTCACATGTTTGAATCTACATGTAAGATATGAGAAGATTTCATTAGATTAAGCAATATATATCACACGCACGATATATATATTGAGTAATATAAACGTTGTTCTTGATTCTGGTGAAGATATCTATATATATATATATAAATATCAGGCGAATTAGCAACATCAACTATTGGAACTACGCTGTCTAGCTAGAGTCAGATAGATGGAGAGGCGAGAGAGGGCGAGAGAGAGAGCAGAAGAGGGTGGAAAGACCCATTCCTCGAAAACGGAGTAATAAATGCAAAGGGGGCAGAAGGATACACCACCTTTTTTGGCAGAACAGAAAAGATGGAATTGTTTTGGGAGATTGTAAATCATTTTGTAATCGATTGCTTCATGATTGACTCAGTCCACCCCAATACACACATTACTATTATTAATATATGTGAGTATGTATATCTCTCTTTTTATATATATTTTATATATTTGCATACACAACAGAACAGACGTACATGTGATGGAGAGAGAGAGAAACAAAATAATAAAGAGGTGGTGGTGACTAGTGACTCTGAAGAAAGAAAGAGAAATAAAGGCCTTTTCCTAAAGAAAGGCTTTCTTGCCTTTACTTTTTGTAAGGACAAAAGTTAAGACACCCTGCTGGGGGGGGGGGGGGGGGGTTGGATGTTTAGGGGGTAGGGGTGCTATCATGGCGCTATGATTATCAGAGAAAAGATTTGTGGTTTGCTTTGCACCTGTATTTATTGCCACCCTACCTAGGTTAAAACATACCCATCCAACATGAATGGTAACTACTACTACTACTCAAATATCAAAACGCCCATCATCTCTAGAAACTATGGAGCATAAATAATAGTATACTGTCACTGCAACCATTAGATCGCGGATTTGAGTTTTTATGTTTAAAAATAATCTATCACTCCAAATTTACAAAAAATGGTCAATAGTCTAACAAATTGCAAGTATATCACCATAAGTAGATTAGATTAAGACATGTTCAAGTCTTATGAATTTTTGAATTTTGATCAAAACGAGTTTGTAGTAGATATTTTTGTGTGTTTGTGATCTTCTATTCCAATTTTCCATGTCCTAGTTGTGTACCAGCCAATATTAACTTTTTAGTTTAATTTTACAATTATTAATTATAGTTTATTATGAAAATAATTATTTTAAGGTTAAATTATATTTTAAGTCATAAACTATTAATTTTTAACAAAAGTATCCTTAGGTATATATTGATAACTATAATTAAATGCTTTGGTCATTATAACATGATTATAAATATGTCCATAAGGGCAATTTCTGGAATCGAAAAGCAGACACGGCTCACTAGATGCCAACACTAATTTTAAATAATTAAATTATATGACATTTCAATCCACAAAACAACAAATAGGGGCAAACCACATTACATCGCTGGTGCCAAAAATTGACCTCTAAAATATTTTTTTTCAATCTGATGATAGCACTCGTGCATTTATTTGTAATTATCAACAATTCATAATATTTTCATTAAAGTGTTGATAATTTATGATTTAAAGTTTAGTTTATCCTCAATTTAATAATAAAATTCATAAAATACTGAGACAGAGGATACGAACTTCAAATCTGAGAAGTTGGATAGATGATATTATATTATTATGTCTCCACACGAAGTCGACCAAAATTTGAATATGCAAATAATGGAAAAGGAAAAACCAAATAAATGGAGAAAAGGGAAACCCCACAAGCCCACACCTTAGGTGTATGTATATATGTGTGTAACAAATGAGCTTTCACATCAGGGAGGGGTATGAGAGTAGAGAGTGAAATTGTCCTTGACGAAAGTCGCTGACCATATTGTCCACCCCGCATTTAAAGCACGCTATTTGTGGTCATTGACAATACATACATTGTCGCTACTTGCAAATACTACCCTTTTAAGCTTCTCTCTCAAATGTTAACCTTCTATGTCCTACTCCATTTCACTCTCACTCTCTCTCCCTCTCTCTCTCTCTCACACACACACACACACACACTCTCAAAATAATGTCTTCATTATTATAGCTATATATTATTGCTGTGAAAATTATCAACAAAGTAACGTTATTTTAATATTTATATGTTTGTTTCGATTTCGAATATGTAACGTTGTTAAGTGGAGCTATTATTCGGAGAGAAATGTTATTTGATGTTATCAAATGCAACCAAAAATATTTGCTAAATCTGGAGAAAAAAAAGAAATTTAAAAGGCCCAACGACCAGAGATGGCTTGCCAAAAAACCAGTAAAAGTTAATGCATGATAACGATTACCAGCAGGGCATATTTATTTTTTCTACTTTAGTTCATACTGAATTAATATCCAATTTAGAGTTCAAGTTTTATCACTTCATTCTCAAGACATATATCATTTTACGTCTAATATATTATGGTGGTTTTGTTATATATAGTAGAAATGTTACACCATACACGCAAAAAATAAAAAAATAAAAATATTTTTCATTACCTTAGAGAAATTGCATGATGGACTCTGTCACATGTATAAATATATGGTAAAAAGAAATAGGGTTTGTGGGAGAAAATTACTTTACCCCATGCCTGCAAATTGATGAGACGTGGTATATTTTCTTACAATTGTTTTTCAAATATTTATCTTCCGTATATTATTGTACCTTTTAATAAAATGTCCATGATAAGATACGTACACTATGACGAATGATATACACAATACGTACCAATGAGATTTTGTCACCAGCTTAAGAACAAAATAACATTAGTACAATTAAGATACACCATGGAAGAATTATATATACAAAATGTACCCTATTTTCACCGTTATCCTCTTAAAACTTGGACTTTTCAACAATAGCCCACTTCCTGGTCCAAAACACAATGCATCACGGGCCCTACAAATTCGATAAAAAAAAATACATGATATTTCATCTCGCATTTTATACACAAAAATCGCACATACTATGTACTATACCCTCGATATGACACATTATAGAGTATTAAGGAAAAATGTGCAATGGAATAAAGGATCAAAATGTCTACAGATGCACACATCACAACACATGATAATAAGTAGTGGCAATGTTTTGCAAGTTTATATAAGTGGACCCAAAATTTGAAAATTTGGTTAGATAATCAAAACATTAAAAAGAGTGGGGTCTCTGTCAGCCTCGTACAAGGGGATGTTTGGAAGAAAATCAGAAATGGCCAAATGAGGGAATTGAAAGAAGATGTTGAAATTTGGATTTTTGGAGAGGGAGAGAGATGGCTTAATATGCTCAATGGCTGCAATTCCGTATAGGCTGCCTTCTGGAATTTCTTTGGTACTTGGTGCGTGTGCAGATATTTGGAATTTAGTTTGCAATTAATAGAATTTAATGAAATTATTTCAGTAACTAGAAATAAAGAAGAATGATAGTCATCTCAACTTCCAATTTCCAAACATGCCTTTGGGCTCAATTTGGATCATCTTTCGACTTGATTAGGTCCATCATAGTCAAAATCCATTTCAGCGAATAATGGCCCAATGATGGTGCAGATAGATACAACATTGCCCCACATATGTAATATTTCGTATAATTTTTTTCTACGTAATTACTAGTTATTATCATCTGCCATGGTCACTTATTCTAGCTTGTAGTATTTTTTATATCTGATACTTGACTTTATTATTTATCTTTCAAAATTTAGTAAATGAAAGTATTTAATTTTTCATGAGCTATATACTGATATAACAATATAATTTTATTTTTGGAAGATTTTAATTCTCAAACAAGAATGCCTAGCTATACCAACTTTCTAGTTAGGAAATAGTTTGAACATAGATTTAATTATAAACATATTTGTAGAGTCAACGGGGAGGTGTCTTAAACATCGTTTTGCGTTTATATTTCTCAATTTGACAAAAACTTATGTGTGGGCTCGTCCACGGCACGTGCGAATTTTTCGATCCGAATTTTACTTAATTGGATTCGACTCGACATATAAAAAAAAATTGTATATATTATATTGTGTTGGCTTACATATAAAATAAAAGCATAACCTAGAAGAAGTGGTTGTATCAAAACAACCAGAGGTAGTGAGTTTGAAATCCATTAGCTTCTTTTTAGTTTTTTTTTTTTTTTCCTTTTTCTTGTTTTTTTCTGATTTTTTGTTTTTGTTCTTTGCTTTTAATTCGCATGAGAATTTTAAAATTTAATTTTCATATGAATTTGATTGAATTTAAAAGTATAATAAATTATATTCGCATATTAATTTAATTTGGATATATAAATATACAAAATCATTTTTTCCGTTTTATTTTCATTTTTTTGCATTCTTTTTTTTGTTTTTTTTTTGTAAATTTATA
>JAYDZE010055191.1:0-25996 GCA_034509125.1 Monilaria moniliformis | reverse complement strand
TATATATAATTGAATTTTTAGGTATATTACATTTAAAATAAATTAATGAATATTAATTAATTTAAAATAAATTAACATATTATATAGTTATCCATCTGCAACAATTTAGAAAAAAATTAACTTTTTCAAATTGACATCTATATAATTATTTATATCACATAGAAATATCTTTAAATCAAACTAAAAATCATGCTTGAATCTCTACATATTTATTTCAAGATTCTCCTCGTCAAAACTTAATTCAAGTCCATTCTTTTTGGATTAACAAATATATTTCCAAACAATCAAAATTCCCTTCATATGCACCCATGAAAATAATTTTCGGCACCCAACACAGAACAGATTCATGCCACAAATATATATACATATTAGCATTAAAATGTGAACATGTTGGAAGAATCCTACAGCTAATGTGGCTTGGCCTTTTGACCAGTTGAATGCTCGAATGTTATTTTTTATTAAAATTAATGATACGTAATGTTTATTATTTTAATCCATAATCAAGCATTAGCGATAGTGGCGATTTTTATGCAACTATATTCATAAATAAATGATATTTTCCATTATTTATAAATTGTGTAAATGGAAAAAATCTAAATAATTTTTTAATGGTATTTTTGAAAATATATTAGGGCCCACTTTAGTAAGGAAATAATATAATATATAATTTATGTATATTTATCTTTATTCTTTTTATTATTACCCAAAAAAAAAACGTTTTGGAAATTAATTTTGATTTTGAGTTGGTAAATGTAAATGAATGCATTGTGGGAGTTTATTCAAATTACCTTCTTTTTTTTTTTTAATATATGACCCTAAATTGACGCAAAACTTTCCTCTTCCTTACTATATTTATTTTTTCTAATAATGTGGGATAGTTAGTGCAGTAATTTAGACAGTGATTACGTGAATATAACTTTTTCCTAATAATGTAGGATAGCTAGTTAAATAATTTTTTAAAAGATTACATCAAAATATTGTGTTTTGTTTTAAGTAATTATTTGGATAGAAGAGCTTTTTTTATATGAAACTTTTCAAGTACGCAAAAATTATTACAATCTTGAGAATAAGGTGACCTATTCTTGTATTTTCCTTACTGAAACACTTGTAAAAAATCGAAACATAATTTAATATTGACTGCAAATAATAAAATGATTTAGTTCTGAGTCATAAAATTTGCCTCTTCCTTCTTTGTGGTTTCAAAAATAGTTCATGTGTATAAATGCAGTAGCTGGTAAATAACTGTAAAATTGCATAATATCAATATATCATTAACTATTTAAGGAGAAGATGTTTTTCATTCGATGGATAACTGTAACGGTTCCATTAAGTATTGACTTGGTTAATGATAATCTAAAGATCTAATGATATTTTTTTCTCCAATGTATTATTTTATTTGCATGTATATACTAAACCGTAAATACATACCACAAATCCACAATAAATAAATATACACTTGCATATATAGGGGTTTGAGCTTGGTGTTGCAATAATATTTTTAAATATGGAATTTCCCTTTAATTACATATAAATATTTTTCATATACTGAAATAAGTAGAATCATTATAAAAAATGATATGTTACGTCAATTAGGGCTATAAGTACAGGGTTTTCTCTTTGAAGTTGGATGCCTTTTCTTGTAATTATATCTCATTCATTTTTTTACAAGTATTCTCATTCCTAAATTAATAAATTTAACATTATCCATAGATTTATTTTTAGAAATATCTCTTTCTTACGTTTAAATCGGAGACAATAATATAAGAGCAACTATTGGATTAAATCTTAAACTGTTTGACTAGTCCCAAAAATACCATGAATTTTCAATAGTAGCAATAAAATACTCAAATTATTCACATTGTTCTAAAAATGTACTCACTATCATAATTATGTAGTCTTAGAATTATTATTATTAATCACAACCAATCTCACCAAATAGAATTAATATTCTCCAAAGTATCTCATCCACACTTAATTACTAATATGCATATTATTATTTTTTAAGTTTGAAAGTTTTGTTTTATAAAATTAATTTTGCTAGAAACCAAATAATTTAATATTTGATATAATAATTGCTCATAATATAATGCATGAAATTACCTTAAAATGACAGGCTTTGTGTAGACTAATTTTGATGATTCGTAGTGATTTGTCGGGTAGCTAAATAAGAGATATTTATGAATTAAATCAATAGGAATCTTTGTGTGACATAAATGTCGTGCATCGGACTTGAGAAATAATAAATAAAATAAAATAATGGACGTGCAGTATTACGGACTGTGGCCCTAAAATATTAGATTGGATCCGATCCATACGGATAGATTCGAATTTGACAAAATAAGTCCTGTTAAATATTATAAAAATATAATAAACAAATCAGTAAAACGTTACTATTGTGATCGTAAACTCTTAATATGGATTTAAATGATGTTCTAGATTTAAGGGTGGCTACGAGTCTATATAGATTAGCCTCTTGAGTCTTGTCATATAAAAGAGCACCAAATTATCTTATAGGAAGTTAGTGAAAAAATTCTTGTTGATTTAAGTTTTTTTTTATAATTATTATTAATTACCTCGTTGTGCATGAATAAAAATATTAAATAGGAGTTGGATGGAACTCCTATTTTTGTGACGATAATTATTAAATTTGTGATAATAATTATTTTATATAAGTTTGATGCATTTATTTTATAATTATTTTACACTTTGTATTATGCCGACTTACTTGCCTTTTCTTTTATCTAAATGGCTTAAAATTCTCGTCACTCTACCAATCAATTCATTCTCATAATCTTCTGGCCTATACCATTTTATAATTGAAATATCGAGTGGGCAATATACTATCAAACCTAATAACTAGGATGTGAAAAAAAAATAACCTCACTATTGCTCTTAAGAGGGACGAAATTTCTGTGTATTGCAGTGTTAAGATTTTCGTCCCCATCCCTATAAATAGGGTAGTAGGCTAGATTAGGTATTCCAATGAAGATTAGGACTAGACCTCCTAATGACTTAGTTCTTTAATTTGAGCCTATTAAAGTATATTGAAAAGTATGCTTTAAGCTATTTTGTATTTTGTAAAATCTTATTTTCTAATTAATGAGAAGAAATTATTTTGTCATTATGGTTTACCTTAATATTATGTTGTTTATGTTTAAGCAAATAATTATAATTTGAGCAAATAAGTCTATCTTCTACATTGTAGATTAAATAGTGAATTCATGATTACAGAAAAATTTTCAGTCGGTTCCTTGTTAGTGAAAATTAAGTTCACAAGTTAGATAGGTTGCAATGTCAGTCTGAAGTTTTATGCTTATCTTGGCTAACTAATGACACTGGTGTTGTATAATACTGAAATAGATTCACAGTGAGATAAGTACTTCCTTGCTGGTTAAATGAAGTATGAGGTCTCGCGCATTATTTATTTTTTTATCTATGTTGATAACATGTAGCATACGATATTAATTATACACTACTTTGATATATTAAAAAGTGCAAAATTTTCATAACCATATATCTTGGTATGTTGGGTATGAGTGATTATTTAGTTAGTCAGTTATTGGTTAACCGGTAATCGAACCGATTAAGTTCGATTATTGGTTAACCAATAACCAAAATTTTCGATTCCAGTTTGGTTCCAGTTAATGTTTAAAGAATATATATAAAGAATATATAGATTGATGAGATAAAATAATGACTCCCTTTATATAAATACCGTAAATATGTGATCCCAATAGTATAATTACCTTTTTATCATCTACTCAAAAGAGAGAGCACAAAAACAAGATCACCGCAGAAAATAGTTAAACCAAGGCACTTGTGCTCTCAAATCATAGAGGCTTCATCTATTCAAGCTTCTTAACAATTGAACATGTCGCTCGTCTTCGTCGACGACGACTATTCTGGCGACTCAAGATAGTCGATGGCTCTATTGGCAGCCTCAAGTCCGGAGACACGACTTTTCCTATCACAGAAGAGAATAAAAACGTATCAGTTATGACATTCCAAAAAAATTCATCAAGAAAAACACATTATTTCATTAGTGAAACAATGTCGTTCCAGTGTTTGAGTTGCTATTGCAATATCTTGAAAAATCATGCCAAAGTTGTGAATTTTGTTATTTCCAAGAATTAATGCTAATAGTGAAGAGCTGGTTATACCTACAACCATGAACCGTGGCGGTTTATATTATCCACGCTCCCGCCATGTACACATTAGGGAAAGACGTCGACCCTCTCATCGTCTGCTTTTACGAGCCTTTAACCAACGATCATTTGTTATAAGAAAATAATGAATAAAACTCCATATATAAGTTTTAGCATCAACAAATTTACCTTGGGAAAAATGGGGGTGGAAGTTGGGAAATCTACCAATTTCTTGATCAATAATAACTGCATTGATGCAATTTAATAGCCAAGACCTCACCTTTTCGACTATTTTCTCATCTTTCAAAGGCAACAAATCATCTGCATAATACTAA
Source organism: Monilaria moniliformis (assembly GCA_034509125.1). Classification (NCBI taxonomy): domain Eukaryota; kingdom Viridiplantae; phylum Streptophyta; class Magnoliopsida; order Caryophyllales; family Aizoaceae; genus Monilaria; species Monilaria moniliformis. The sequence goes on along the minus strand of JAYDZE010055191.1, from coordinate 21,516 downwards.
CAAAAAAACCACGATGTTTGATATTGGAGAACTCTCCAAACGAAGTAAAATTGAGACAAAAGATATTCATTCATCCTTACTAAATCAACTTGGGAAAAGTGTTGATGCACTCTCCTCGTACTCGTTGTATATTGCGTTCAAGTCGAAAAATGTCCAAGCACGATTGTTGTCGGGTGCAGACGCGACGTTGTTGGCATAAGGAATGTTAACCTACACCTCCAACGGTCAGATGACGGATCATTAAAATTTAACACAATTAGGCCAAAGATTTAACTGTGAGCATCTCTGCTTTTCAGTTTCATGATCTGCAGAAACTCTTCTCTTCCACAAAGTGCTGCACTAAAACACGAAGTCGAAAAATAGTTCTAAATTTTTTTCATCGTAATAATATAGGATTAATTGAAAATTTTCTGTACTAAACCATGAAAATGTGTAGCATTGCAAGAGTTGCAGCAGCACTGCATTGCTCCGGTGGAGCAAACGCCCTACATGAATTGACGGATCAAAAACGTTGCAGTAGAGCCTCTCCGAGCATCCAATTGCCTCAGAATCTCCCTTGCACTGACTGAACATTTCAAGAACTTGAACAAATTGCCCCAAAAAAGTTATGCAGATTGTTTGTGACAACGTAGATCACAACTTACTCGGATCGTACTTTCTCCAAGCAGAATCCGTGTTGTCGAAATCAATCACTAGAAACAAACACAAGAAAGTTTAAAGGATAAAAAAAGAAACAAAAGTTTATAACATATGAATCTCATTAACATCAAGAAATCTATTACCTGCAGCCATTAGAGGAAGTGATATGAAGCGATCAACGGGGGGCAAATGAGCAAACTACGATGATCATGTAACAAAGTAAGGTATGTCAAGGCTGCAGATTAGTGTTTAAACACACCCACACACTCACTAAAAAACATACCTTAGTGTTGAGTAATGTTCCAAATGGAGTTGGCAGCTGCTGTGAGTTATGATAAATTGGATACTCAACCTGATAAAAAGACAAGCCAACACATTTTCAACGCTGCTCGTGTCAAATTCTTGAAATCGCGACTAGTACAAGCCTAGGAGACGCGTTCACCTCTAGGCCCTCGTCTGAATACTATGCAGATTTTGTCCAGTTTGTGAAGGTTTTGAAGCCGAGCTTATCTACCAAGTTGAAGATGTTTCTGCAGGGATACCAGAATCCTATAGCAGATTTTGCAGTGAGTGTTAATTTTGTAACACAATTAGTTATGATTGTCTACAGCCAAAATTCAAGTAATCTTCTCCATAGTGAAAAAAATGAAACAAGAATCTTCCTAATTCAAATTTCATGACCAAAACAAATACAATCATCAGTCTACAACCAAAACAAAATAGTATAATCTTTATAAACTCACATGTAAGAATTCATATTTCTCCTTCAAATCTCTTGACCAAAAAATATCCACAGAAAATTTACACCAAAATATTCATAATTTTTTCACAAAATCAACACCAACTAAATCTCAAGATCATCATTAATTAATCACCTCGAATATCGGCATCATCAGGAGTATAGACTTAGTTTTCCATCCAAGTTCATATCCACCTTCATGATCTGTCACATTAAATTATATTCCTCAAAACCAAACTCCATCAACATATATTTTAATACTCGGGTTATTTATTTAAATATACAAACACAAACTTAGTGTTTTTTTGAATTTTTTCCCTAACAAACAATTCTAGTCAAATTAAAACTGGTCTGACTTACACATAATAAATTACTATCTACGTGGCTCTAACGTATCAAACCCCAATACTTAAGACAAAATGACGTGTATTTGGATTTTATTTTTTCAAAAGAAAGAGCACTAAATTCAAAAAACTAAATCAAAGATCACCTGCTTGCAGAGCTGGTGAGCTGCACCAAGCCCGGCCCAACCCGAGCCCACGACAACAACTTTCTTCTTGCTCTGGCGTTCAGTGAGAGGTACTGCTTGTTCCTCAGCTCTGCACCAGAGCCCGCGCCGCAAATCGGTAAAGCCGTGTGGGCAAACGGGCTTTAAGTGAGTGTTTGATTCCTACCGGGCTTTTCGATGAGGATTTTGGCCCGAAATATTACCCAATTTCACGTGCACCACTTGGCATTGATGAGAGGTTTCTGATTTATTAAGGTTTCGTGCCTTAATTGTTTCTTACCATTTGTATGGTAATGAGAAAAACAATTAGTATTTTTTAGTATTCATGTACAACCACAAAAATTATAGAAAAATCAAGATAATGCTAATTATAACAATAGCAGCTCCTTTTTTTTTTTTTTTGACTTCTCTACTTTTATGAGGTTTTTAGTTAGACTTGAAAGTGAAACTAAATAATTTCTAACACAACCTGCAATTGTTTGCTAAAATATCTCAATCAGCTCCTGCATACCTTCGTGTTTACAATTTTAGTTCAAACTCAAATTTAATTTAATTTAATTTTTCTGTTAGAATATCACAATTAATCTGAAAATTTTATATAAACAGCATTTATGAGCTTCATAAATATAAATCTTAATTATATTTGCACTGACAAATTGACAATCAATATTCATTAAATAACCGATCTTGACATTTTGCAGCTAATAATAAATAACATAAACGAATTTTTTTGTTATATATAGAAAATTCAGAAAATAAATAACTCGAAGAAGCAGTAAGTTCCAAAAGAACGCCACGTCATCTCCTTTCCTTCTCCACAAAGAAAATCTAAAATACGCCTCAACCGTTACTCAATTCCTCTTTCTCTCTGTTCTCTCAAACACAACACACGCTACCACATGGCCACAGCTCTATCCGTACGGCCCAGCCGCACCATCTCTGGCTCGGACCGGCCCGGATCGACGTCCTTCCATCGGTCCGGCAGGGGACCGGTCGTGAATGCGCTCAACCCGGGCCGCCGGCGTCCCTGGGGCGCTCTGTTCGCCCGGCGCATGTTAGCAGCTGCGCCGCTGCGGGCCTCGCGAGCCGACGACTCCGCGCCGTCGGAGATGTCGGTGGAGAATGCTCTCAAATTGCTCGGGGTGTCCGAAGGTGCATCGTTCGATGATATTCTCCGCGCGAAGAATTCGATCGTCGCAGCTTGTAAAGATGACCAGGAAGCAATTTCGCAGGTTATTTCGCCTTTTCACGAATTTTGTGGATAGAATTAGCTCGAATTGATGGAGAAATTGAAGCCGATTGAGGTTTTGGATTGCTTTTGTTTGCATTCTGTTGTTGCGGCGGAATACGCTCTGCGAAATATAGATGGTTTTGTTGATCAGTTAGTGCGAAGTTGGATTGTTTTTTGGTGTTTGAATTCTGTTATTGTATTGCTATTGTGCTTAATTGAGCCTTTGCTGCTGTCTGTTGCGCTGTTTGATTACAGGCGTTGGATTGAATGCTTGCTTTTATTGGTTAGGTTTCGTGTGAATTGGGAATTCGTTGATTATTCTGGTTTTTGTGTGTTTGAAAGGCTTATTTGAGCTTCGGATAGTTTCCCTGAGCTGGAAAAATAAAATTTCAGCTGTGACTGTCATTGTTAGTGAAATTTTTGATGCATTTTGTTTTTTGGTTTTAGATTTAACAAAATTTCTTATGGAAGTAGAACTAACTATGAATGAGCTGGAGTCAAGATCAGAATAAGGAACTAGGAAATTACCTTTTCTTTTCTTTCTGGATTTGTGCTTATGTTGTGAAATGGAATCACCAGATTAGCCGATGCTCCAGTTCATTCTTGTGTTGTCTTTTAACGAAATTCACCTTTAGGAACGAAGGCAGATACTCAAAGAAGTTTATGAAATACAATCGGTGGAAGGGTATCTCTTTTGACAGTCGTACCTGAAGTAGCGTGGAGTTATGTGTTAACGATGATAAGGATATTCTGATCTAAATAAAGATAGACACCATATTCACCTTACCCCGATTCTTGAATAAATCTTTAAGTAAATTCAAGAAAGAAAACAAAAAAGCTTGCAGCGTTTATGAAGTGTTGTTTAGTCCACTACTATTGCATTGAAGTGTCGTCTAGGTCAAGACTTGAGTCAATTATATCAAGAAAAATATAGAAATTTTTGTGGTTTTATCACCTAATCCACTGGAACTCTGATATCGATCTGTGTGCTGTGGATTATTGCCAGGGCATCAATAGCTCAGCTATTTTCTCTTGCCTTGTCAATGCTTACTTCCACTAAAATGGCTTATCGTGCACAGGTGGAAGCTGCATATGACATGCTGCTAATGCAAAGCTTATCGCAACGAAGAGCGGGGAAAGTTGTGAGTAGTAGCATCCGTTATGCTGATGTTAAGCCAGTAACTGCTCCCAAAATGGAATCGATGCCAAAATGGCTGCAGAATTCTGTCAAAAGCTCACCCGTCTCTGTGGAAGCACCATCTACTAGCGAGTTAGGCGTGCAAGCTGGGGTCTATGGAGCTCTAATGGTTTTGACGTATGTAAATGGAGCTTCATCACCTTCCGCAGCACCATATGCTGGAGCTGATGTTCCCGGCCTCATTCTAGCCACCAGCTTCGGTGCATCCTTGTACTTCATGACCAAGAAGAATGTCAAACTAGGTATAACAAATAATGGCCTTTTTTTCTCCTTTTATAACGACTAGGCTTTGGGGTTTCGATTTGACATATGTGAATGAACAATATATGTTTCCGGACCTATTGCTGACTAAAACTGGGTCTTACTTCTGCAGGAAAGGCTACTGTGATAACGATTGGGGGGCTCGTGGCTGGTGCAGTGGTGGGCTCAGCGGTGGAGAGCTGGTTGCAGGTGGACATCGTCCCGTTTATGGGAATACAGTCTCCGGCTACCGTTGTGAGCGAATTTGTACTCTTCTCGCAATTTTTAATCTCCTTATACTTGAGATAGATAGATTGAGGCTGAGAAGCACTCTCAAGCCTAGGATGGCAACTCCTAGTCATCCCCAAGAAGTCTAGCAATGCATATCTAGGGTGTATTTTTAACACATGTTGTACAAAATGTAATGCTTTAGAACCTATGCCATTAAATACAATTCGGTTGAAAAATGTATATCCCCACATTCAGCATTTGCTTATTCTTTAGGGAATATATATGACTTTGTCGATTTTGATGTGAATGCTGTTCTTGCCGTGTTGGCCCATATAAATGTATATTCGTTTACGTGTTCAGATTGAAATACAGATGAAATATCATTTTGGAAAATGTCGATATCATGAATCGTTATGTTGATGCATGTAAATGTATGAACTTTGACATGTTTAATGAGACTAACATACGAGATGAAACACATTTTGGATAGATCCATTTGTGGTAATCAAGAAACTAGTTGAAATGCCAGATGAAATATTATTTTGGACAAATGCCCATGTGACAATTAAGAAACAAGTCGAAATAAAAGATGAAACATCGTTTTGGATGGAGCCTCTTGTGGTGATCAAGAATTGCAATACCATTTCGAACTTGTGATAATCAAGAAATTAGTTGAAATACGAGATGAACCACCATTTTGGACAAAGCCTAATGTGAATCAAGAAACAAGATGAAACACCGTTTTGGATGGAGCCTCTTGTGATAATCAAGAAAGTACGAGATGAAACACCGTTTTGAAGGTGTGATAATCAAGAAAATAGTTGAAATACAAAATGAAACACCGTTTTAGAAATATAAAATGAAACATTGTCAAGACAAGAAATTCATGAAGGAACAAAAGTCTCAGCGAGTTGCTTCGACAGAATCTTAAAATATGCAACAATTTAAAACCTCAAAGCCTACAAACAACAACAATAAGCATCTAAACAAGCAATGCTTTTTTTTCTTTTTTTTTCATGTCACCTGCTGCCATTCTCTACTTCTGTACTACCCACTATACAACTTTGTCTCCCAACTTTCTCACCTTCCTTCTCTACCTCCATCAACTCATTATACATTTCCAATGCAGCCCTCGAGAATTCTGTCATAGTCTCAAAAACCCTACAAAAACCTGTCTGAAAACCATTCAACGTCATCCTCTCAGTCTCTTGCATGAGGCTCCGATGCTTCTCCTTCTCCAAATCCACCCGTCTCCGAAGGCTGTCCAGCGAGTCCTTGCCCTCGACGAGCGGGCCCACCTCCGCCGCGCTCACGTCGCCCAGCCGGAGCTCGAGCATCCGATTCTCGGCCTTCTGGAAGGCCGAGGTCTTCCTATCCAACTCCTTGGATAGACTATCCACTTTCCTCTTCTGCAGCAGCTCCTCACCTTGCTGAAGCCACAGAGCTCTGACGTCCTTCGAGCAGCCCCGGATCGTGACTGAGACCGCCTTCTCTGGCAGATTGTTCATTGACTCTAGCCAGTCGTGGCAGAGGACGAGCAGTGGGGGGCCGTTCAGCCGGCACGGCAGCGCTGAAGCTTGCCCCCTCGAGTAGAACTCGACTTCGGGAGCAACGAACTTGGATAGCCACCCGAAGAGGGCCTCCACGTACCTCTTTTGGGCGGATACATACTCCGTGAAGCACGAGCGCCAATTCCGGAGCTCGGTCTCGAGCTGGAGTGTCGCGAGCCGGTGAGTCTCGTTGCAGAACTTCCCGTACGAGGGGCTCGAAAAGGTCGTCACTTCAAATATGATCTTGCTCTGGATTTCATGAGACTCCAACATGACTTTCCATGTTCCTGTCATACTGCATTGAACAGAGGAGTGTGCTATGAGAGGAGTGGAAAACGCGACACGTTTTCTAATGTAAAACGTGATTGATTCTTCCTACCCTTGAAGTAGCTCTCGTATCTGTGGCTCGAGCTCTTCCTCTATCAGCTTCTCGATCTGTTTAGAGATCGTTTCAGCACTACGTATGGCCACGAGGATCCTACTGTAAAGATCTTTAACTGCTGTTCTGCTCTTGTCGACTGTGATCCCTTCGTCTCCTCTAACGTCTTGATTTTGAAGCTGGTTGCACTTCCTCTCGTAGATTTTGCGTATGCTGTCTCCATTCTGGAATGATGATGAGAAAGAATCATAGAAACAAATCTACTGGTATCGCGCTCTAGCTTTGAAAAGTCGATGTTCATACTGCTAGATCACATCTTACAATGACTATAGCACAACTCTACATCAAAACATTTCTCTAGTAGCATACCACAAATTCTTGAATAGTTATAATGTATGCTAAGATGTAGCAGATAATGAAGTTTGGGAAGGGATTGTTATACCTTAACTTCGTTGTATAGTTTCTTTTCCCACGCATAGAGCCTTCCTAAGGTGAGTGAGTGGCTTCCGGAAGTCATGCCTCCGTAGTCATCAAAGAGGTCATTGCTGAACTCTGTCCATGTCGAGGAACTCTTGGAACTAGACGCGACCAAACTCTTGCAAGATGATGAGCGCGAAGAAGCAGACCTCCACGTGATGGCTTGGATCAACTTTGTCGAGTTTTCTGCACCCACACGTGCACCCACACGTCTGTTTGAGTGTGATAGCCACAGAGTGACAAAAGAAACGAAAAACTAGAGGACTACAAAATGATAAATCATTGAAGAAGCTGCAATAGAGAGATGTAAAAACTAGTGGCAAGATCTTGCATTTCAATCGGAAATCATGAAAGAGTGAGACTGTCATTGTTCAAACTCTAATTGTCACTGTGAAAAAGAGGGGCGTGAAGAGCATTTTAAGGGATCCTAAGGTCCGAATTTCAAATAGGCAGACGAAACAGAGTAGAGAAACTAACAGGTGCATCATAAATCGACAATGCATAAGCAATGGTGATGAATTGTAGTCATGTAGATAGTTATATAGAACTTTTGCTTATAATGTAGATTGATGCAGTGCAAGAGAGTATTTACTTAACAAAAGGAAAATAAGATTAGAAGATTACAGTGTATGAAAGTTAAAGAAGATTAGAAAACATAAGGAAAATTTTGAATTGGAGATTCATAAGAACAACCTTTTCTTGATCATTCAAGTGCAGATACATCATAACTTTGGCTAATTTAAAGACAACTGTTGTTTGATCCCTTATAGCAGATCTTGATGCTCGACGAGAGAGAGAGAGAGAGAGACTGATATCACAAACATCGAACATCTCTCTCTAAATGTGATGGAAACAAACTAGAGGGGCTAATTTAGAGAGAGAGAGGTAGTTATACAGAATCACAGAGACCTCCACATATTGAATTAGATAATGTTTTGTAGCACTTCTCTCTCCAGAGGTGATGACAAGATGCAAACATTTTCGGCAAACTATACAAGAAAACAGCAAGAAGAAGCCACACAATCTGATTCTTGATGTAAAAAGTAAATGGGAGGGAAATAAAGTTTTAAAAAATCACCTTTCATCTCATCAATATTGGACTGCAAATGCACCCTGTTGCACTCCAGCATTCTAGAAACATCCTTACCAGAATCAGAAGCCACAATGAAATGATCTTCAATATCCTTCAAAGCTTCCAACAGCTCTCTCCCTTCAACCTGTTTGTGATTATCCACAACACTCAACCCTTTCTCTCTCTCCCCATTCTCCCTCTCTCTCTCCACACCCTTCACAGACTCAATTTCACCCCCCTTCTCCTCCACACTGGCTGTTTCCCCCTCTCTCTCTCCTCCCATTCTCTCTCCCTCTTCATCCTCAAGGTCAGGGATGCCCTCTTGCTCCCTCACAGCCCTCACCTCCTCCTCAGACATCCTGTTGTAGACACTAATCATTTCTGGCCTTGCCACATTGTTGAAAGGGTTAAAGAAATCCCACCCAAAATCTCTCTGAGGTGAAGCCATTGTTTGAAGCTGAGGCTGAGGGGGCTGAGGCATGTCCATGTAGAAGTAGCCACAGATTTTCCCCTCTCCTTGTTTCTCTCTCTTTCCCTCTCTCTCCTCCTCAGAGGAAACAGAGCTGATTGAGGAACTGCAAGAGTCACATGCAATGGTCTCCTTTGTGGGCTCAGAGGGTGCTTGCTGGAGAAATAGAGGGTTTGAAACCACCTTCTCTTTTGTGGGAGAGTGAGGTGGTAATGTGATATAATATGATGCATTTGGTGAAGAATGGCGAGTGACAAAGAGATTTATGGCTGCTGAGACACCAGAGAGTGATTTGCAGTATCTGTAGTGAGCATCTGCTAGAGCGTACCTTCTCTCTACAGCCAGCTTGAGCTGCTTCTTTCTCTCTCTACAAACTGAGACTACCTCCTCTTCCTCTTCTAGTCTTGATGCTACGCACCCCATTTTTTTTGCCTCTCTCTCTCTCCTAAACAAGGGGCTTACTGCATAAAGAAAAAGTGGTTTCTTGAAGTGAAAAAATTGAAAAAAAGTGGTGGGGCTGTGGCAAGATTGGAGTTTTATGGACTTATGCTGGGATTTAAGACATTTGAACAACAGCCCTCTTTGTATTTGGACATTGAAAAAGAGGGATTTTGTCTGAAGAAACAAAGATGACTTTCAAGAATGCGACCCATCTCCTTTCCACTTTCATGATTTCAAGAATGTAGTAAAAGTGGGCACATCTGGTAAAAGGAAGAAGATGGCTTCTTCACACACACTCTCTCTCTCTCTAAAGGTGGAGTCTTGGTGTAAAAGGATGAAGAAAAGAAGGGGAAAACTATGAAGATGAAGAAAGGATGCTTTGTTTTGGTTTTCTTCTGCAATAGAAAGGAAAGTAAGAATGCAGATAATTCTTGTCTAGTTTCTTACGCCCCCAGCCTAAAATGGAGAGAGAGAGAGAGAGAGAGGGAGAGGTGAATTGGTTGGGGCTCGAGGAAGAGATGATGGCATTTCTTTGTGTAAGTTTGTGTACGATTCGTTTTTGTTCCATACTTAAATTAATAGTGAAAATAGGAGTGTGGACTACAATCTATGAGAGAGAGAGAGAGCTGGAAATGCATCAGAGATTTTTCACAAGGAGACAGATGGTGCTGACTAGTGAGAGAAAAGAGGAGTCAAATTTGTTCCAAACAAGTAAAAAGGCTAGTCAAGACTACCCAGATTGCACTGATAGATTATGTTCCCGCATGCATGTGTGTATGTGTGTGTGTGTGTGTGTGTGTGAGAGAGAGAGAGAGAGAGAGAGAGAGAGAGAGGCATGACACAATCTTTTTGTTTCTATTCTGTCAACAGCTTAATCCCCTAATAATGAGAATATAATGGTGGATATTTGCTGCTGTCAGTTTATACTTAGGGCTTTTGTGCTGCCATTAAACAAATGAGTGCGTCCTTACTAAGTCGAAAAGACAGTTATGCCCCTGTGGACTATGACGTATTCATGTCATTTATGTCCTGAATAAATTTTTCTAACCTTCATAAATTGTATATCAATAACATTGAAATTTCTACTCTTCTTTTATTAATTATTGTGTAAAATATTATAAGGCAAAGTCATAATATTATTAGAAAATTAAACGGTACAATTTGTCTTTTTTCTTGCATAGGATTCTAAAATAAGACATTTATTATGGATAATATTTTCTTTTTTCAAAATACGGGACATATTTAAAAACAAAAAACGTGTGCAGTATTTAATTATTATGTTTTTAAAAATAAACTTTATTTGATTGTACACTGCTTATCTATTTGAATATATTACTAATTGTGATTATAGTATATCAAAATTAGTAATTTGTAGGGCTACATAAATTTTCTTGCTTGTATATGGGGACACAGTGAATGTATGTATAGGTGGCAATTGGTCAATATTAGTCTCATTCAAAATAATACAACATTAAATTTAGATTTGGACGAATAAAGGTTGGGTAATAAATCTTGTCATACTCTACCAATAGGTAATAAATAGCACATCAATCCAATTTAAAGAATAATAATGTGCTAGAGAGAGAGAGAGACTATAGTCAGCTCGTCTTCATTAATGCTATTAGTTTTGTTCGATTGAGTTTTAATTATAAGATTTTATGGTTTGATTTAATTATACTTTTTGATTCTACTAATTATAAAAATAATAAAATTCTATATATAAAGTTTCACCATTGAAAACTAAACTCTAACTACAATTAGTGTACAATTAGAAGGTTAACCCAAACGAACTTAACCGAAAACTGGTCATGTTACAAGGTCCCCATGTTATAAGTTATACGAAATCCCACTACGATGGTTCCCTATAGCAAGACACTAAATAAAAAATAAAAAATGAAAAAACAACTAAAATACTACTAGATTTGTCTGTACCAATCCGTTCTGACTTGGTGCAAGTTTTAAGAAGTTGTTTGATTTTGTTAAGAAATATGAACGAAATGATTGAAAAAAGTTAGTAGAATATGTGTCACACTTTACATTTTAGTTTTATAATAAAATATGAATGTTATGATTTAGTGGAGTGTAAAATCTTTTTATCAAAAATAGTAAAAATAAAATAAGATATTTTATTGTCGGCATCCATTTATAAAAAGATGAAATATTTTATCATAAACGGAACAGCCCGAGGTAAGATTATTAAAAGAAAAAACGAAAGAATACACCTCGTACCCCAAGATCGTTTGAGGAGGCACTCAGGTTGACCAATACTTGCATGGGAAACCTACGGCAACTATTATTTGTCCAAGAATTTGCTCCTCGAATCTATAAATTAATATGTATTTATTCATACTTATATAATGGTAAATGCAATTTAAATAACGAGGGAAACAAAAGGTGTTTACAATATTAAATGATATTATAAGTTTTAACTTATACTAGTAATACATGTGTTGATTTCTACATTGTCATTTAATAATCATTTTTAATAAATTATATATTGCACATAAAAAAATATAAATTGCATACTCGATTGAGGTATTAAAAAAAATTATTCTTATAAGCATATAGTATTTTATATATATATATATATATATATATATATATGGGGCATTAGGGTGTATCTAGTTATCTACATCCTAAATGCATAATTAAGATTAATTTTGGATCATTAGATGTAATGATGGATGGCCATCATCTTATTAAAATTGTTATCATTAGTCGGTTAAAGATGCATCATTAAAGAGCATATATGTCATACACAAAAATCAATCATATATGTATATATGGTTGTTACCGTGAATGTATGGATTAATAATCTCACGAAATCTTTAATGCGGCTCATAATGAAAATTATCGTATATGTATATATGGTAGTTACCGTGATTTGAAAACAATGATATATATTTGGGAAAATAATGATATGTATAACGGAATACTGATATGTATGTGTGTTTGGTGAAAGTTTTTTGCGAATATAATGAAATATGTCTAATGCAAGAATGATATATGTATGGGCAAATAATGATATATGTATAATGGAAAAAATGATATGTATTTGTGTTTGAAGAAATAATTTTTCCGGAATTAATTATACATGTCTAATGTACTAATGGTGTATGTTGGGAAATTAATGATATATGTGCAATGGAGAAATAATATATATTTATATTTGCGGAAATAATGATTCAAATCTACTGTAATAATGATATACTATATATTACAATAATGATATACATGTAATAAAATAATGCTACATATGTATATTTGATGAAGTATGTTTGTGAAAATAATGATATATTTATAAATTATAATGACGTAATAGTATTTTCTTGCTGGAATGGTGATTATTGTGTTAGCATATAATGATAAAATATTTTAACGTTGACATTATATTAAAAATATTATTGTATTATAATATGGTTGTTAATACTGTCCCAAGTGGGAAGATGACATATAATATACGTAACTTATAAATGCATACAAATATTTGAATATCTATTTACTGAAAATAATCATGCATGATGGCGTGATATTAGGAGAGGTTAATTATGTTCACATTGCTAGTTTACGTAAATGACCTTGGGCGGTTTAATGGAATAAAAATGGATTGCCACGTGTTTCAATCATTACCGTCCAATCTATAAATCCAACAGATATATACCAATCTTACTTTCAGTAATATAAATTGGTTCTGATTTGATTACGGGTCCATGCGCGCAGAGTTGGAGAATATAAGTTATCTCACGATTAGCTCCGAGAAATTCATTTAATGGCACTGTAAATGAAATCTTATCGTCGGGCTGTTGATTTGATTTACCTTGGAGGGGTCGGTCGTTGCGACGCGTGTCCAGTACAAGCTTTTACAGCCGTTAGATGGCTCACGTGAAGAAAAGGTGAAAATATAAGAGGATTGGGCCGTAGGGGTATATTACGGCAAAGTGGTTCTGCGCCTTAAACCAATTTTTTATAATATTTTATCTTTTATACCAAATTTAATATTATATTCTGAGAAACCCAATAATAGAACATTGATAACTGTGTAATATTTTAATTTTCTACTTGTTGTTGCACTTAACAGACGCATAATCTAATGGAAACCGCAAAAAGGACTCTTATGACTGCTCAAAAAATGCCTGACACTAGTTGATATTTCACAGTAAAAAGCATTCACCTCTCTCTCTCTCTCTCTCTCTCCCCTCCACCCCAAGACACCCCCACCCCCGCCAAAATACTTCCCCAACTATCACACAAAGAAATAATTCAAGGTACAGTACATAGAATATAAGGTGGAGCAGTATACTCTCTCTCTCAAAAGAAGAAAAAGGACCATAAGATCAAACAGTAGTGCAGCCGTGATTGCGCGCACGGCTGCGGCCGCCAAGACAGGGTTGCACTGCTGGGATCACGCGGCGGGGGCGGCCGAGAAAACAGCCGTTGGCACGACTGAACGCCTTGTTGCGGCGGTCGTGGAGCAGCTGCACTAAAGCAGACGGAGGCGGGCCAAATTTATTTATTTTTAAATAGATTTTTTTTTTTACTTGTTTAATTTGTTTTTTAAAAAATTGGAGGTTGGCTGGTCAAACTTGCCATGGGAGGTCACGGGTGGAGAGCAATTTAATATTTTATTTCTTATTTTTAATCTAATTTTCCTTCTATATATACTTCAATATTTATTCACTATACTTATACCTCATCCACTTCTTCATTCTCCTTGCTAATGATACAAATTCGAGGAATTTCCTATATAGCGAAATTTTTATAACAGTATTGTCGTGATAGGGATTGAGATTCTAATAATCTCCATATTTGGAATATGGTGCTGAATAATTTAGTATCCTTTCTAGTGACAGGGGTGAACGAAAGTCTTGTCGACGATATGCAACTCATCGGCGAGGTGCACCCAACCTCTCTGGTGCAACCATCTACTACAGCGAAAGGGAAATGAAAGAAGACCACTCCCACTGTGAGTAAGGGCGTAAAGAAGTATGAGCTGGAGGAGACGAAGGTACTAGCGAGGTGCTACGTCAACGTGTCTGAAGACCCGGTGGTCGGAAACGAACAAATGGTCCACATATTCCGGGAGAAGATTGCGAAAATGTACAACGAGCTAAAACCGATCTAGGCGCTCGAGCGCAATTACGACAATCTGTGCAAGCATTGAGGGCGTGTGCAGAACGAGGTTTCCAAATTCACCAGCTATATCAGCAACCTGCATAAACTATAGCCGAGCAGCCATAGTTGGGAAAACATTCGGGAACAGGCTCACGCTGTCTTCTACAACGAGGAACTTAAACAGTTCAAGTACAAGGAGGTGTGAGCAATTGTTCGAAACCATATGAAATTTTTGAGCGGCTCACAGTCTCCATCTAGCTCGAAAAGAACTAAGTTCTCTTTCACTAGTCAATACTCTACCAGCGGGGACGCCGATGCGTTCGATTTGAATTCAACGATGGAAGAGAGTTACACAGCCGTCGACGCAGAAGACTCGTCTTATGGGTCAAAAAATGGCAAATAGGAAGACGAATGGGAAGGAGAAGGCGAGCAGTACCCCGCTGCCGCCGCCGCCGATGCCAGCGCAGGAGACCTGTACATGGAATCGATGGCTCAAGCAATGTTGATCAAGCAATATACAGAGGCAATATACAAGAACACATCGACGATGAACGAAAATACGTTACAACAACATACCACCTTGATCGACCAAGTGGTAGAAAAAAATTAGCAATAAAGTATAACTTTATTTGTACATTTTTATTAAGTAATTTTCATTTTTAAAAAAGTAATTTAGGAAAAAAATATCAATGTAATTTCAAAAAGTTAATTAAGTCATTTTTAAATTTTTAGTAAGTAATTTTTATTTTTTATTAAGTATTTTTCGTTATTTACAAATATCACAATTTAAATAAATAATGGACTTGTGACTGATTTTGGACTAAAAATTTTGGGATTAAGTTGTGAATGTTATGGCTGAAAAGTGAAATGATGACGTAGTAGCTGAAAATTGAGTTGTGACTGACTTTTTTGGAATTGGACTATGGATGTCCTAAGAGCATACGCAATGAGGCCGCTTACGCGGTCAACGGGAGTGTTGCGGAGGGCTGAGCATAAGCGGCAGTGTTGCGGGATGATGTTGCGGGTGTTGGTCGTGGCTTGCGCCGCATCCCTGACGAAACCATGGCAATCGGTGGGCGGTTGCGCTATGAGGGAAGAAGGCGCGGCCGCCGTACCTTTATCCGTTTCTCTTTTTTTCTTCATTTTCTTTCCTTTTTTCTTTGTTTTCTCCCTGTTTTTTTTCTTTTTCTTTTTCTTCGTGAAAGATCTGAAGAAGAAAGAGGTAAGGTAGGAGAGAGAAAGTAGTTGGGATGGAGAAAATGAAAGAGAATACAAATATCAATATATATTTAGTATTATCATAATATCAATAATGATGCACTTAATATTGGAGATAGAAAGGTAGCCAATCTTCAAAAATATAAAATATAATTAATGAAGTAAATTCAAATTTTTAATAATTTATTTTTATTTAACAAATATCACAATTTAAATTATGTAATTTTAAATTTTAAATTATGCAATTTTTAGTATTTAATTAATGTTATTTTCAAATTTCAATTTCAATTTATTAGTAATTTATTTTAATTTTACAAATATTGCAATATAAATAATTATACAAAATTAGAAAATAATAAAAATGATAAAATGAAAATTTGGAGCTATGGCTGCAAATGAGAATAAAATTTTGGAGCTGCATTTAATATATTGTGGCTGAAAATAGTGCTTATAACATGGCAGTTGAAAAGTAGATGTAGAATTGTGACTAAAAATAGGACTACGTTGTAGATACCTAATAAATAGAAAATGGAAGCACTCAGTTACAAACAATGGATTCCTGGGAGACTCCAAAACCACCAAGATATACTATGAGGTAGGCAATATAACACAAATAAAAAGGCAAAGAAAAGAAAGAAGGCAGGTAGGGAAGAGAAAGAGAGAGTGATGTCAGTTGTGTTCATCTAGAAGCAGCAGCAAAGATCTTCACAAGCTGGAACTTTAACAAGACATTAAGATTAGTGATCTCAGGATTTACAAAAGTAATATAGATTAAAAGTGAAGCTGAATAACACAGGAAACAACAAATGTAAGAAAAAGGGATGTTGGCCCAGAAAACACAGCTCTCCTATAATGATCTTCACCTTCAAGACCGCTTTTTCCCCCAGCCTCTTGGGTATTTCGAACTATGCCAAGTATTAATCTCCAGTTAAAAAAGAAAAAAAGAAAAAAGTTACAGTGTACATTTAAAGAATTCGAGGACTGCTCTTATCATTGAGGCTACCTGTATTCACATGGCGATTGTACAACAGGCAATTAACATTAGCAAACGGGGCGGCGGGTGGCAGCGTCAGGTGGCGGCGGGTTCAGCTGGAGTGGTGCAAGGAGCGAGGAAATTGGGGGGCAGGGTGATGCCGCCCCCTTTAACAGATACGTTGGGACTCCGGACTGAACTAGCACGGCTCACTAGATGTGAGTCGAGAAACAACACCACAACGGTGATGTCGTCGTGGAAATGTCGGCGGACCCCACGGTCGATCTTCTTCAAGTCCGAGTACCTCATTTCTCTCTTCTTAGCCGCCTCTTGTAATGCTGATTTCACTAATCTCCTAGCGCTTCCCTGCATGATATATGAGCAAGACCTTATTCGCTTATGCTAGCCTAGAATCCTTAGTAGTTAAAGGGGATATATATTTACAGGAAAGAAACTCTGCAAAGTCATTACAGATCTTCATATCTTCATCTATAGACTGTTTCCTAAACAGCCACTATCCAAGGTATTGATAAAAAGACGTCGGAGACTATCAGTGATCATTCATGTAATTACAATAATCTATAGCAATGTTATGTGGAAAACTAGTTACAAACTTACAAATATGATAACAGCTACAAATAACAACTCAGCATCAGTACCTACTACTAGGAACTAGTCAGTAACAAACAGAGTAAGGGTCGGGGAAGATTTGTTTAATGGGAGGAACGTAATGTGGTTTGACCATGAAAACAACTGATTCAACCATCTATATTGTAATTAAAACATACGCCATTGTGCTCGATAGGGCCATCTGTGTGATCTATGCTACACTTGCATTTATGCTTTTATTCGTTCTATATGATTCTTTCACCTCCACAAGCAAAGCTTAAGCACCAGTTATAGTTCATCAATAAATGATCCTTGTGATAAGCCCTAAAACAAGTATAAATATGCACACATCTCATAAGCCTATATGTGCTGAAACTTTCCTTGTAATATGCAGATGACTCATAAGCCATAAGAGTCAGCTGCTCTTGTACTCAAATAATGAAATGAATCAGGGGCAGGTTGAACATCAATGTGGCTCTTAACTGATAAGATGGGAATGAGTTTAAATATTAAAATATCAAATATCTTACGCTACGCGGATGGGTTTGGACTATATCAACTGCTTCTTGGTTGGTAAGGTGCTCCCAAAGACCATCTGATGCAAGTATAATGAATTGATCATGAGGCAGCAGCTGGTGCACTGTAATTGCAGGGTCTGCGCTCAAAATCGGTCTTTTGAACGGCTCCCGAAGTCTAAATTTTTGGTATAATGGTTCTCTGTTGAATTCAGCTTTTTTCAGATACACATCTCCAATTGATCTGGAGACCTGTAAAACGACATACCTATTACCAACTGTAACAAATGAAACTCAAAAGCAATATTTTAGGGATAATAGCGAAAGCTGTGAAGTATTATTATAGAACTGGGGAAATAGAATTTCGCAAGTGCAATACCAGGTTCTTGATAATTAATAATCCAGGACACAGTATTTAAATGCAATACAATTTTGAAGAGTACAAGTAGAGTGAATTAGGTGAATGTTGACTTCATCCACTGTCTCAAAGACATTAAATGAAGTAACAAAATTCACCAATACTCCAAAAGAATTGATATCAAAACAATAACTTGACTCGGTGACCTGCAAAAGTCCTCAACCAACAAATAGGTCAAATGTGAATTCATGAATCTCTCGCCATTTAAGACAAGCGTATTTAAGACAGAAAGTCACCATCATGACAAGTTGACAACCATAGATTAAGACAACCTAAAACCGAAAGGGACTGCATAGGAAGAAACTTTTGCCTCAGAAACAGTGATGGGATACTTGTCTCATTACACCACCATATTCCATCTTGTGACTGAGCTTTTCAACAGATAAAAACAAGCACAATGGATCAGTCGACATGCACAATCTCTTGAACTGGAGATTTCCTACATCAGCTAATTGAATATATCACTTGAAGTGAGAAATGGACAACAGAAAATCCTTGATTTTTACAATTCAGTAATTGAGATTAAAGATCATTTCTTGCACAGCCTAATCCGTTCATGTGACAAGGAACAGAGCCAAATGTCAAACTAGGTCAAAATGCCACTATAGACCTAGATTGGTTCAGTAAAATGATAATCTGCATGAGGGTGGGCCCTGTCCTAAGTAATCACTCAGCTCAGACTCTTTCTCATACTCATTGCAGTATTTTCACTTCTAATTTGTCAATATCAGACAATGGTGCTGCAGAAAGTAAACATATATATGGGAGCAAAATGAATCAAACTGTGGTTGTTGTAGAACAAGACAAACCTGTATGAGACCCTTGACACGCCATACATTATGCTTCAAAACTACAATGTGCGAGTCATCAGGGTGCAACGACTGCAGCTCCTGTCTCACAGATTCGATACTTGCATTATGTTCTGCCGAGAGTTGAATGGCAAGTACTTCCCCAGTAGCCTTGACAAGTCTCCCTAAAACAGCACGGGAGTCGCCAAGGTTGGCAACATATAAAGTTCCACCACAGATGATTCCTACTAGACAGCACGACCCAACTGCTGCAATCTGTGGTTTCAAGGGCCACTGTCTGCTGACAACTGAGAAGAAGCCATCTTCTGTTGCCTGAAATGCCTTCTTAATGACCTCCACTGACATAGATTGATGCTCTGACGTGAATCCTGCACGATCGAGAAATAAAATAAGCACATCATTCAACAGCCACTGAAAAAAAAAATTAACATAAAAAACCAAGTTAAGCAGTCAAGCTCCAATTCATGTGTCTTGCTACATTAATGACAATAAAATCATTGAAACTTGCCTTTAACACGCTACTTTCTTCGCAACGGCAATCATCCATATCAAGATATTATATCAGCCGATAATATTTGGTGCAAAATATCCCAGACAATCTTTTCTTTTCTTTCCAAAAAATAACCTAAGGTTTTAAAGTAACTAAAAATACAGCAACTTCAGATTCTAGCGGATATCAGCACTTACTCTTTAGATGTTGGAAGAGATGATCATTGATAAACCGCGAGGTCTCTGGACCACCGTGTCCATCATAAATACCCACAAAAGTGCCATATGGACCTGTCTCATTCGAGCTCAGACACCCCGATTCCAGTTGGCTCTGATCCTCCAGTAAATTATTAGCTTGAACTACAGCCATCGAGAACTCACCATTAAAATGTTGCCCTGTGTCCTTGTACCATAGAAGCCCGTCTTGACGACCACTCGCCTCAGAACCCGAGTGAACATAACGATCCGCCCTTGGCCGAAAGCAGGCCCTCAAAAAGTTCATTAACCCGGATAACATCCCCTCATCTCATCCAAACCACCCTCCAAATAATCCGCATTTACCAACCTCCCAAAACCAACTTCTCTTACCTAAATAAAACCCAACTATGAACTTATATATATCAAATCCTCATCCACGAAGCAGAAATGCAAGCTAGAAGTCTGAAAACAATACCCACAAAAATATCAAAAATTAGAGCTCAAAAATGTCTCATGACATAAAGCAAGGTTTATAATGAATATAATTTTTCCAATGTACGGCAGATCTCTGACCAACGGAAATCCTAATTATCATTAATGCCGCAAACAACATCAAGAAAATTCAACACCATTGAAAAATCGGCTTTGAAAAAATCAAAATCAACTTTTTCTTCGGGAATTATTTGGTCAGCTAGTTCACATTCTAGAAGGTCCAAGTCCCAAAAAAACAGAACAGAATAATGCTAGACCAATATACCCAAAATACAAATGCCCTAATTTCCTAAAATCGCAAAAACAAAAACCCTCAGCAAATTCAGCTCCACGAAAAATCTCACTAGCAAAATTATTAAACTAACACACACAGCTTACTATAGAAGTTACCTTCAGAGCTGATTGAACGGAAACGAAGATCTGAATGTGAAAAAACGGCGTAGATCTGTGGATCCGTCAACTCAAAAGGGGGGAAATTAGGAAAGTTTCAAAATGAACTTCCTTCTCTAACGGTTTTTTGTTCCTTTAGTCTTCTATCTCTCTTCTCTGCGAAGCAATTACAAGAGGATGATGTCGATTATGATGATATGATGGACTGCGAGTGAAAATGAAAACAACATAGAGAGAAAAAGCTAAGTGAGAGAGGAATTATGAAGCAGTAATAGAGAGAGAAGAGAAAGTGGTGTTACTATTAATATTATGGTGTGTTGATTGGGGCAACTGAACTCCGGTCTGTCTCATCAGACAAACCCCATTAAAAACCAACAATGGAGAGCTTGAAGCCAGCAAAGCAGAGGACCAGTTTTGGGCTCCACACTCTCTCTTCCAAATAGAGAAAATCTAGAGTGAGAGAGAGAAAAAATAATGTAAAAAGGAAATCGAGAGAGAGAAAGATAACCATCTACAAATTAAGGGGAAAAGGAAAATCTATTATAAAATTAAACTTTAGAGAGGAAAATTATATAAAATTAAACAATTAAACTTTAGAGAGAGGAGAGAGAAGGGGGGTGGGAGTCAATGAAGTAGGGATAAAGATAGAGTGGTTTGCAATTGCATGGACTTTCCATGTTATGACCTCTTGTGGTGACGCGTGGGTATCAATTCGAGCTATTGGTTGGTTGATTTGATCTAACTACTTATGTTCAAAATTGTTGAAAATTACTATACTTTATATTTTGGGTGATATAACTTATATCAAATTCATGAAATCCTCAATCATATTAATTTTCATCTATTGTTCATTAATGTGCAGTGACTACTGATTGCCACCAAAATTAATTGGGATAGTGAATTTATGTTGACTGTGATATATAGAAGATTATATTTTCTTTCATTTTTGGTGTAGATAATAAAAATACTTTGATCGCAATTAGAATTTCGGCTTTGATTATAGAAATTGGAGAAATAACATCAAGTGCGCCCAAGGTTGCGGAAGGCGCTAGGCGCTAGTCGGGCGGCCGAGGGGGGCCTAGCGCCTGGGGGGCCTAGGCGGATTCTAGGCGTTTTTGT
>JAYDZE010055080.1:9105-26003 GCA_034509125.1 Monilaria moniliformis | reverse complement strand
TCACCAGGCACCAACTGCCTGTGGATCTATACACTCTTCCAGTCATCGACCTAAAATACATAAGTATTCCATGGGTAAATCATTATTTTCGTTCAAAACACAGGGATGTCAATTAAGGTAAATGGTGTATCAAAGAACTATGGGAAGCAGCTAGCGCTCAACAATGTTTCTTTTGAAATCAACAGCGGTGAAGTAGTTGGGTTTCTTGGTCCTAACGGAGCTGGTAAAAGCACCATGATGAAGATCATCACTTGTTTCATTCCGCAGACAGAGGGGACTGTCTCTGTTTCTGGATTTGATGTACAAAACAATTCCCTTGAAGTCCGCAAGCGTGTAGGATACCTTCCAGAGCACAATCCATTGTATTTGGATATGTACGTGAAAGAGTATCTCAAATTTATCGCAGGAGTACACAAGGTCCCCAACAGATCGGAAAGGGTTAACGAAATGATCGAATTGGTTGGGCTCGGATTAGAACAGCATAAGAAAATTGCTGCGCTTTCGAAGGGATATAGACAACGTGTTGGGTTGGCACAGGCCATCATTCATGACCCAGAAGTATTGATACTTGATGAACCAACGACAGGGTTAGACCCTAATCAGCTGGAAGAAATTAGAGGGTTAATTCGGAAGCTAGGCAAGAAGAAAACAGTAATGCTGTCCACCCACATCATGCAAGAAGTAGAAGCCATCTGTGACCGAATCATCATTGTTAATCAGGGTGAAATTGTTGCTGATGGAGACGCGGAATCTGTTAAAGGCACACAAAAGACCAGAACAGTTATCACCGTTGAATTTGGCAGCAAAGTTGAGCAAGCGTTCTTCGATAAAATCAAAGGCATCGAGCAGGTTCAAGGACTTGGTGACAATACTTGGAAACTCGTATGCGCGAAAGGCAGTGATCTTCGAGACGAACTGTTCAAACAAGCTGTGAAAAATGACGTTTCAATTCTGACTATGAATAAGGAAGAAGCTAAGCTGGAAGAAGTCTTTAAATCACTTACCCAGTAGATTTGTTTTCGAGCCAAGGTATTTTGCTATTTTAGTCGTCCTCTAAAAAACACGCATGAGTTATCTATTTACATCAGAATCGGTGTCAGAAGGGCATCCAGATAAAGTAGCAGATCAAATTTCTGACGCGCTAATCGACCATTTCCTTGCTTTTGATAAGCAATCCAAAGTTGCTTGCGAAACGTTGGTAACCACTGGGCAGGTGGTACTTGCTGGTGAGGTTAAATCGAAGACTTATCTGGATGTGCAAAAGATTGCGAGAGATGTGATCAACACAATTGGCTATACCAAAGGCGAATACCAATTTGATGGCAACTCCTGCGGTGTGCTTTCTGCAATACATGAGCAAAGTCCAGACATTAATCAAGGTGTAGAAAGGGCTAAAAAAGAAAACCAGGGAGCTGGTGATCAAGGAATGATGTTCGGGTATGCTTGTAATGAAACCAGTAACTACATGCCCTTACCGCTGGAATTATCTCACCTGTTGTTAAGTGAGCTTGCTGCCCTTAGAAAAGAAGGTAAAAAGATGAAATACCTGAGACCAGATTCTAAGTCTCAGGTAACTGTTGAGTATGACGACAACGGGAAACCGAAAAGAATCGAAGCAATTGTTCTTTCAACGCAACACGATGACTTTGCAACAGAAGCAAAAATGTTAGCGCAGATAAAAAAGGATGTGCAAACGGTATTGATTCCACGTGTACTCAAGAAAGTAAATAAGAAGACTAAAGATCTATTCAACACGAAGTACAAACTTCACGTTAACCCAACTGGCAAATTTGTAATTGGCGGTCCTCACGGTGATGCTGGTTTGACTGGTCGTAAGATTATCGTAGACACGTATGGTGGCAAGGGTGCTCACGGTGGTGGCGCATTCTCAGGCAAGGATCCCAGTAAAGTAGACCGTTCAGCAGCCTATGCCACGAGACATATTGCAAAGAACCTGGTTGCTGCAGGAATATGCAATGAAGTTCTTGTTCAGGTTGCATATGCGATTGGCGTTGCCAAACCTGTTGGACTTTACGTCAACACTTATGGCTCTGCCAAGGTTGACATGTCGGATGGTGCCATTGCGAAGATTGTTAACGAGATTTTTGATATGCGCCCTTATGCAATTGAAAACAGATTCAAACTACGTAACCCAATTTACTTCGAAACCGCAGCGTACGGTCACATGGGAAGAAAGGCGAAAACGGTTACAAAGACTTTCGTAGATGGTAGCGGCAAATCAAAATCAATCAAAGTGAAGTTGTTCCCATGGGAAGAACTTGACTATGTAGCCAAGCTGAAAAAAGCCTTTGGAAAGTAGGGGAAAACAATATTTTCAAGCAAAAGGGGGTTCTTTACAGGCCCCCCTTTTTTGTGCTTTCCTGGATGCAACTATTGCAAAGGAGTGTTGTCTTTAGTTTGTACATTGTAAAACCTATCGCTATGAGAATCTTACTGCTCACATTCGCAGCTTTGAGTATACAACTAGCTATTGCTCAGGATGAAACTCAAACTGGATATAAAGGCCATTTCTCACTTGGCTTAAGGACAACTTCAAGTTTATTCATGCACGACCAACAACCCGGCATAGGCGCTGGAGGTCAATTTCGGATTGGTGTTGCCAAGAGAATAAATACCGAATGGTTTGCGGATTATATACAATCCAATATTTCAGAACTAGGCTCTCGAAAAGACGCGCACATCGGATGGTCGGTTATGTTCTACCCCTTTAACCTGGAAGGAAAGATGATTCCATACGCAATCGCTGGTCATTGCTTCGACTACACGAGAATCCACTCTTTTGCTGGTGATGTGGATCCAGCCAAAAGATGGAGTTCTGCCACCCAGGCAGGGATTGGAACTCATATTCCACTGCATGATGCGTTTGACGTAACATTGCTAGGACAATACATGGTGCACCTTGGTAATGACATTCACTACCATGTTGAAGGACCAAGTGATCAGCAAGCTTTGCAAATTGGAGAAAGCAGTGGTGCTTCAATAGAAGGGCATTTATTACTGACATTAAGTATGAATCTTTACCTGAGCGAACTGTGGTAAGATTTGCTTACATGAGTGTTTTGCTAAGTGCGCTTGCGCTGAATTGCATGGGTCAGGAATTCAATCGACATGGAATTTTAGCAGCACAAGCCACAATCGCCCCTGGTTTTTATCTCGCTGATGCCCTTTCGGATATCAGTATTCATGGAGACCTTGAATACTTTGTAAACGACAGACTTTCTGTTCGAGGAGATGGGTTCTATATGGTTGATTATCTAGGAGATGCAGGTGTAATAGAGCAAAGGGCTACCGTTTATTCTGGTTTCTCCTACCATTTGAATGAAAACAGAGCTTTGACACCTTTTGTTGGGATTGCCCCTGGGGTTGGGATTGCAACAGGAGACGGCATTTACTTTCAACAGAATCAAATTCAATATGAATCAAGTAAAGCCGGAGTGTTTCCTTTAATAAGTGCAGTGTTTGGGTGCTACTATTTCGCAGGAAATTGGTTTCACATCTTCGGACAGGCGCGCTTCTCTGCGGGCACGTATACAACAGATTATAGCGCACATAAGGCTGGTCAGCTCCAATTATCGTTTGGGCTTGGGTTCAATTTGAATACAAGAAAGAAATCGGATTAGATATCCAGCTCGGCCAGCAAATCATCATCGTCATCTCCTAACTCCTCTGCATCTTCCTCTTCCATCACGTCCATCGGTTCTAACTGCAGATAGTTCGAGAAGAATTTCACACCGATGTAGAATGGAATTGTATCCAGTAATGCAGTCAGCATCTTAAAGATGTACGCTGAAAGAATATAAATAGTCAGATTATTGAACAATGACATGTTTTCATCAATTGGCAGTGCTTTGGCAAAATAGTGTGTAATCAGAATAACGGAAATGGAATCCACCATCTGACTGATAAGTGTTGAACCATTGTTTCTTAACCAAAGATGCTTGCCTTTGGTAATACGTTTTAGCCAATGGAAAATGTGAACATCACAGAATTGAGCAGTCAAATAAGCGATCATTGATGCTGTTGTTGCACCGAAGGTTAACTGTCTGATCTCAAAGAACACTCTACCGTCAGTACCAATCGGTGGCATACCCGTTTCAGGATCCAACGCTACTTCTGGCGGTAAAACCCCACCTAACCACATGATTAGAAGTACCCATAAATTCAAAAGTAATCCAACCCAAACTACTCGATTGGCGCGTTTCTTTCCATAAAGTTCACTGATGAAGTCAGTGCAGAGAAATGTAATGGGATAGGCCAGAATTCCAACTGCGAGTTTCACAGGTATATCAACCCCGAACATCGAAAATGAAAGGTCAAGAAACCTCGACACCCCAATGATGTTCAACATCGTCAGAGAACCGAGAAAGATACCCGTAAGTATCAGAAAAACGGTTTCTCTTCGATCTACAATCTTTCGATCTGTGTTTCCGTCAGTGGTAAACATGCTGCCAATGCTACGGCCGCGCCAAATATAGTATAATAATAACACTCGGACTTGGCTCAAAATCAAGGTTTATGAACATCTTTTTGCTAATTTCAGGCGCTATAAGTTGCTATGTCTGCCCTATTTACAAAGTACTTCAACGTTAAAGCGGAAGAACTTCGGTTGGTTTACCTTCTGATTGTCCAATCGCTTTGCATTGGTGTGTTCAATATCGCGTATGACATAGGTGCACACACGATATTCCTAGATCGTTTCTCAGCAGACATGATACCGCAAGCGTACATTCTATCAGGTGCAGCAGGGGTTTTGATCACTTTCATATATACCCGTTTGCAGGAGCGAATTAAGTTCGCAACGCTGGTACTTGGAACAACTGGATTCATAGCCATTTGCACCGCTTTACTTCGTTTAGGATTCCAATTTATTGATGCGGATTGGCTCGTTTTCACTGTATTCATAATGCTCGGACCGCTTACCATCATATCCCTTGTTGCATTTTGGGGAACAGTTTCCAGATTGTTTAATATACGCCAGGGTAAGCGATTGTTCGGATTAATTGATTCGGGTAAGATATTCGGCTCAATTGTGGTTTCCTTTACAATTCCATTGATCCTTTCTGTCGTTGTGGATACGGAGAATCTGCTCTATCTGTCAACAGCGAGTTTGATCGTAGCATTTATTGTTCAGCTCGTAATACTGCGGGAAAACAATATCGAGCAGGTTGACTCCCGAGAGGAGAAGGTGTCCACCTTTAAAGAAATAAGTAGCAATAAGTACACATTGATGATGGCCCTTTTCGTGGTCTTTTCGATGGTTGGCGCATTCTTTATTGCTTACGTATTTCTGGATGTTGCTAAGATCAAGTATCCAGAAGAGAGGAATTTTGCTGAATTCCTGGGAGTGTTTACAGGGCTGGTAATGATCTGTACGTTCTTAGTTAAAACGTTCGTCCTGGATAAGATGTTGAAGAACTATGGGCTTAAGGTCACACTTCTGATTCTTCCTATTCTGCTAATCACGTTTGGAGTCGTTACTTCTGGCGCTGGATTGTTCTTGGGTTCTGAAAGCGAAACGGAAGGGTTTACGATCTTCTTTATTCTCGTAGCGATGTGTAGATTTCTCTCACTCACGGTCCGTGAATCAGTTGAATTACCTGCATTCAAACTACTCTATCAGTCACTCACGGAAAAGATCCGGTACCGAGTTCAAGCGTACATCGATGGTACAGTAAATGAATTTGCCGCACTGTTTAGTGGACTCTTTCTTGCTGCATTGGGACTTGTCTCATTCTTCGAAACAGTTCACTTCGTCTTTTTTATGAGCGCAATCACAGTTGGTTGGTTGTTGGTATCAAGACGACTGAATGTTGAATACAAACGTTCGCTTGAAAGATCACTTGCAGGAATTGATGAGGATGAGGACGTGGAACTTGCTGCTATTAGTGACATCGAAAGCGCGAACGAGGTAATTGCTGACCTCAACGCTCGGAAGTTGGTGGGTTTGTCCATTTGTGAATCTCAACTTCTAAATTACCTTGCTTCCACCAGTGTAAATCACAAGAAAGGAGCAATAGACTTCATTAAATCACAACCTCAAAGTTTTGGCCAACTTCTTGTCGAGCGCCTGGAATCTTCTGAGACCAATGGAAAGGCATTTGAAACTTTAAAGTCTGCTGTTCAAGATGGTGATCAAATCGAAACGGAATCTTATGTCGGCAATGTGAAACAGAAGCTCGACAAGCTAAACGATATTTCAGTAAAGAAGAGCTACGCAAAGAATGCTCAGCAAATCAATGCGTTGATTCGCGACAATTCAACTGAAGTAAAGTTGAGGGCGCTTCAGGTTGCAGGCGCTTCAGGACTTACTGAGTTAAGTCCGCTTATGTGCGAAGCTTTGAGTAATCCAATACTCAAAAGAACTGCCTATGAAGCATTGGTCGAAATGGGCGAAGATGCACTAGATGCCTTGGATCAATATTTCAAAAAGACAATGGTGCGCCAGGAAGTCCAAATGCTTATCCTAAGTGCTTATGGCGAAATTGGTGGGACAAAGACTGCTGATATTCTACTTTCGATGCTCAACCACCCTAATAAGCAGATAAAGACGAAAGTAGTCCGAACCTTAAGTGACATTGGTTACAATAGCGATGCTTCCACGTTTACTAGAATTCTTCAGGATTTAGATGAACGAATCAATGTCATTGGCTGGAACGTCTCTATCCATTTAAGCATTGGAAACAGCAATGATTTTCTGGCTGAACTGCTGGAAAAGGAAATTAGTAAAGGATATGATAACATCTTTAAGCTGCTTTCATTAGCGTATGATAGCACATCTGTTGGTATAGTTCGCGAGAACTTCGAGTCTGATTCTGCTGAAGGTAAAGCCTACGCGATAGAACTTCTTGATTTGTTTATCGAAGAAGACCTGAAAAACAAGCTGTATCCAGTCTTGGAAGACATCAACTATTCGGACATTGTTAGACAACTGAGCGACCACTATCCACTTTTTGTAACCGATTATGAGGATGCATTGAAGCGGATTCTAACAAGGGATGTGAATCAAATCAGCCCATTTACTCAGGCAGTAGCGATCTATGCACACCTCCAGCTAGAGAACGCAACTCTTACAGACGACTTAATTTCTCACTTGTTCAACCCGAACCAGCACATGAGTGAATCAGCGGTTTATGTAATCAATAAAATTGATCGTGCGCGGCTTATGGAGCTATTAGAACGTCTGGAACCAAAGGTGAAATCGCGCTTAGAATACCTACTGGAACTTAGCAACAGAGATCAGAAGAACTTGTTGGTTGAAAAAGCCTTATTCCTTCACACTGAAACACCTTTGGACGGAGTTGAATGTAATATCATTTTCGATATCGCCAGCTTGCTTACACAGGAAACAGGAAGCAACAAAGTTGTCCTCAAAGACCGTAACGGTATTCCAACATACTATGCGGAAGAAGAGGCGTTCCAATCAACAATGTTCAATAACGAGGAAACCCTTGGATTCCTTAAGAATTTAGAAACACACAAGATTCTTGAAACAGCCTGATAATTATATCTTTGTGTGCCTCGAAAAAGCAGCACTCCCGTGAAGTCTACAACGATATTCAGGCAGTTGATTCTCAACGTGATCGTTCCCGTTGTACTTGCCCTCATGCTCCTGTTTACGCTGAATCACTATCGTACCAAGGATATTTTGGTGCAGGCGAATGACACAAAGAACGACCTCATAACTAATGAAATCCGCAATACTCTTGAGTTTCAGGACATGGCTCTTGAAATAATCGAAGAGGATATTGAACGCAAGCTGCGAGGATATAGTGACAAAATGATCAACGAATTGTTTACCAATACGGATGGTCTTAAGTCAGCAAATTTGGACTCTATTCGCACCTTGTTGGGAATGGATCCAAAGAACGAAGACATCTACATCATAGATAAGACAGGAACCATTGTTAACACCACTTTCAAGAAAGACAGGAAATTGAACCTGTTTGCTTTTGGGGAAAACCACAAGCAGTTTCTATTGAATATTTGGAAGTCTGGTGAGTTTCATTCTGAGCGTTTCGCAATAGAACAGCGCACTAAACGAATAAGGAAATATAGTTATCAGCCTACTACAGATGGTAAATACATCGTTGAGCTGGGAGTATACTCTTCGCAAGCAGATGAAGCCATTAGGTTCATCAATAAATCGCTAAAAAGAGAGACTAGCGATAGGGAAGGTATTCTTGCAGTGGACCTGTTCATTTTGAGTGAGGAAAACATATTTTCACTGAACTCAGACTCAAAGCTTAATACCAATCATGATGATGTTCTCAATGATGTAATCAAGACCGAAGGTGAACATCAATTCTTCGATAAGGACGAAGGACCCAATATCCATTACCATTATCAATTTATGGGTCGGAAAAACACCAGTCTTTACAAGGGGTCCATCATTAGAATCAAATCTGATAGATCTAAAGATGGAGAGGTGCTAAGCAAGACCTTATGGCAGTCAATTGGAATCTTCAGTTTCTTCATTCTTGCGGTAATCATCTTGATTTATAGAAAAACAAGGATTATCACCTTCCCGATTAAGAAGTTGGTTGAAAACATCGACAGAATTACCGATGGCAACCTAAATGAACGTGCATTGGTTGAAGGGAACAATGAGATTACAAAGCTTTCAGAGCAATTCAACAAAATGCTTTCAAGGCTTGAAGAATACTATAGTGTCTTGGAGCAGAAGGTAAAAGAGCGTACTGCGGAAATCCTCAAACAGAAGAATGAAATCGAGGAGCAGAAAAAGAACATTGAAGACAGTATTGTCTATGCGAAAAGAATTCAAAATGCAATTCTTCCACCAGACGACTTCATTGAATCAATCCTTCCAGAATATTTTGTTTTGTATAGACCAAAGGATATTGTTAGTGGAGACTTCTATTGGGTATCCGAACAGGAAGGCAAAGTGCATGCTGCGGTAGTTGATTGTACTGGACATGGAGTGCCGGGCGCGTTTATGAGTATTGTTGGTAATGACCAGCTGAACTACGCTGTAAATGTTCGAGGACAAAATTCTCCTGATAAAATACTTGACGCGCTTACTGAAGGGGTCACGAATGCTTTGCGTCAGCAACGAGAAGGCCATTCTGTTAAAGACGGAATGGATATGGCTATCTGTTCCTTCGACTTCAAAACCAACAAGATGGAGTTTGCCGGTGCATATAACCCAATGTATTTGATTCGCAATGGTGAGCTTACACTCGTTAAGGGAGACAAATCACCAATTGGAGGCTTTATTGGTGAATCTCTGCACAGTTTCACCAAGCATGATTTTGATCTTCAAAAAGGAGACACCGTCTACATATTCTCTGATGGATATGCCGATCAGTTTGGTGGACCAAGGGAAAAGAAGTTCAAATACAAGAGATTGCAAGAATTACTCCTATCGATTCAAGACAAAGATCTTGCAACACAAAAAGATATTCTCAATACTACGATTGAAGAATGGCGAGGTGAGATCGAACAAGTGGATGATATTCTCGTGATGGGAATTAGAGTGTGATGGGAAGAACAATTCAAATAGCAATTACAGATCTTTCTACGGCCACAAGCAATGAATGGAAGAATTCATTCACGAATGCGCTTAACAGGTCGTGCACCAGAGTTGCTCAAACGAGTGCCACGATAAAACCAGACGGTAAAGGAGCTGATGTTCAGATTGTAATGATCGATTACAATTCAAAACATGATACAATTATAGAAGCCTGTCAATCGGCAAGTAGATGCGTAATTGTACTGCTGACACCTTGCAATGTTCACGTATCAGATTTTGATGCTGCGAATACTTCGTTTCACCAATTCTATGAGCTTAATGGCAACACCAAACAACCGGTAACGCTGGAAATAAAAGTTCACGAAGAAGAATTCTGGTTCAAGATTGTTGACCTTACTTATGATATCTGTGATTTAGATCGGTCAATTGATCACCAATTGAAAGCGGAGGTATTCCTGGCTGAAACTGGGAGCGATTTGGTACCCATGAGAGCACAACTTAAAGCGGAATTAGAATCGAGAAACATTACCGTTCACTCTAGATTTCCTCTTCCGTATACTGATGAACCGCTGTTGAATACGTTAAATTCATTTCTTGGTCTATCAGCATGTACTATTCACCTATTGGGTGGGCATTACGATCAAAGTCTCGGTGAAGAAGAACCCAAGTTTATCAGGCAACTTAAACTTGTAATGGAGAAATATCCAGACATGTACCAATTGATATGGATAGACCCTACCCGAGAGAAAACAGATCTGCAACAAGAAGCATTTATTGAGAGTGTCAAGCGGATGACGCGTGACAGCTTCAAAGGTGAGATTATTGAAGCTCCTCTAGAGAACTTCAAGACAATCTTGATCTCTAGAATTTGGGCACTTCAACAAATCAAAAGCTCTCCCCTTTTCAATGAAGCGGGTAAAAAGAGGCTATACCTTATTCACGATCTTGATAACAAAGACAGTGCAGAGCGCATTATCGACAGTTTAAAAAATTCAGGATTCGATGCAGTTGGTTCGGATGTGAACGCAAGCGATATTGAACATATTGAGAACCACAGAAGAAAACTTATTGAATGTGATGTGGTAATGATCTTAGACAACCATTACCACCCATGGCTTAAGTCAATGATCCGGGATATTCGAAAAATTCCAGGGTTGGGACGCACAAAACCATTGGAAACAAAGTGTCTAATCACTAACAACTCAGGAGATTTAAGTGACAAAGAGTTGCTGGGAATGCAGGTATTTAAAAATGAAGGTGAGTACAAAGACTTACCTATTCAGGAATTGGTGAATCAAATTGCCTAGTGGAAGGTATAGCTGAACATAAGACAGTAACAGATTTAAACCCGTTCCCGGGTTTAAGACCATTCACGTTGGACGAGAGCCACCTCTTCTTTGGACGTGAAGGCCAGAGTGAAGAGGTTCTGAGAAACCTCTCTGCGAATAGGTTTGTTGGGGTAATTGGAGCTTCGGGTAGTGGTAAATCTTCACTGATTTATTGCGGACTTATTCCTATTCTTCACGGTGGTTTCATTACGCAAGCGGGATCAAAGTGGCAGATCATGACCATGCGTCCGGGTAATGGCCCCATCCATAACCTCGCACAAAGTCTTGTAGGAAATCAATCACCAGAGAACACGAATGAGGATGACCTGCATTCTGAAGTTGCGCTGACAGCATCTATGCTAAGAGGCTCTTCGTTAGGATTGATTGAGTCGATCAAGAAAGCGAACTACAAAGCAGACGAAAACATCCTTATCCTGGTTGACCAGTTCGAAGAACTTTTCAGATATAAGAGAAATGAAATGCTTACTGATTCTGAGAACGAGTCGGAAGCTTTCATCAAATTACTTGTAGAAGCAGTTAACCAATCCGAAGTACCCATTTATGTGGTACTTACCATGCGTTCAGACTTCATAGGAGATTGCTCACAATTCCAGGACCTCACCAAAATGATCAATAAAAGTCATTACCTGATTCCTCAGATGACTCGTGATGATTTCAGAAAGGCGGTTGAAGGTCCAGTTGCAGTCGGTGGTGCTTCAATTTCACCTCAACTTGTGCAACAACTGTTGAATGATGTTGGTGATAATCCAGATCAACTACCAATTCTCCAGCATTCTTTGATGCGAACATGGGACTACTGGACTGAAAACCATGAACAAGACGAACCTCTGTCTTTGCACCACTATGAGGCAGTTGGCACCATGAAGCGTGCACTTTCAGAACACGCAGATGAAGCATATGCAGAACTCAACGACAAGGGAAAAGAGATTTGTGAAGCAATATTCAAAACGCTAACAGAAAAGGGTGGCGATAATAGAGGAATCAGACATCCGGCCAGCGTAGCTGAAATGACCGCCATTTCTGGTGCAAGTGCTGAAGAGATCATATCTGTGGTTGATGTATTTAGGAAGCAAGGACGTTCGTTCCTTACTCCATCTGATCACATCGCTATGGATGAAAGCAGTGTGGTAGATATATCACACGAAAGTTTGATGCGGATTTGGACCAGACTTAGTAACTGGGTGGATGCAGAAGCGGGTGCGGTTCAAATGTATCTGCTACTTTCGGAAGCTGCTGAAATGTATCAGGAAGGTAAGACCGGGTTATGGAGACCACCAGACCTTCAATTGGCAATGCAGTGGAAAGAAAAGCAGCAACCTACGCTCGCTTGGGCACAACGATACGCTCCTGCATTTGAAAGAACAATGGTTTTCCTTGGCACTAGCCAGGCAGAATATGAAGCTGAAGAGGAAAACAAGATTAAAATTCAAAGACGCAGACTCAGAAGGTCAAGGCTTGTGGCATTGATTCTTGGTATTGCGGCCATCATTTCGATTGGGGTTGGTCTTTGGGCATTTACGCAGCAGCAACGTGCTGAGGAGCAAAGTAGAATTGCTCAAGAAAAGAAAGCTGAGGCGGAACGCAATGCGCTTGAAGCTGAACGACAAAAACAAGCCGCGAAGAAGAG
Source organism: Monilaria moniliformis (assembly GCA_034509125.1). Classification (NCBI taxonomy): domain Eukaryota; kingdom Viridiplantae; phylum Streptophyta; class Magnoliopsida; order Caryophyllales; family Aizoaceae; genus Monilaria; species Monilaria moniliformis. The sequence continues at coordinate 13,516 of JAYDZE010055080.1, read as the reverse complement.
TGCAATTAAAGCAGAACAAGCCAAGGAAACGGCACTTCAGGAAAAAGAAAGAGCCGAGACAGAAAAAGAACGTGCTGAGGCACAGAAAGCATTGGCTGACAAAAATGCCAACCTTGCACGACAGCAAACTGCTATAGCCAGACGGAAATCAAAAGAAGCCAACGAACAGAGATCTAAAGCTGAGAAGAACGCAAAAGAAGCGAACAAACAAAGGAAGAAAGCTGAGGATGCAAGTAAGAATGCATTGAACCTTCGAATGCTATCTATCGCAAAATCGATGGCGGTAAAATCGCAACAGTTCAGGAGAGCGAAGAACAAGGACATCAAATCACTCATGTCTTATCAAGCCTACCAATTCAACAATGAATTTGGTGGCGATCCGAAAGATGCGGACGTATACGCAGGCCTTTATTCAAGCCTCAAACTTATTAAAGGAGACGATTTCAACAGACTACAGGGACACTCTTCGTCAGTAAAAGCAATTCGTTACAATCCTACCAGTAAGAAGATGTTCAGTACTGGAAGTGATGGAAAGGTGATCATGTGGGATATGGCTAACAACAAAGCCAAAACCAATCTGAGCGAAGGCGGTGCAATGAATAATTCATTGTCGGTTAGCTCTGACGGTAAATATGTGGCCTGCGGAAAAGACAACAGTAAGATCGAAGTTTACACGGTTGGTAGTGAAAACGTAAAGACGCTTGATAAACACGTTGGAAAAGTATTGGACGTTGACTTTGTTCCTGGGAAGAATAAATTGGTGTCCACGGGAGCAGACAGTACTGTTCTTCTTTGGGACGTTGGATCAGGCAGCAATGTGGTTGTTGCCAAAAGCAAGCACAGGGTAAATTCAGTGAGTACTTCTCAAGATGGCAAGTGGATTGCTGGTGGAACGGCAAATGGAGATGTTATTCTCTGGGACATCACAGCAGGAAACGCTTCTAAAATTCTTCCGAAGGGGAATCAGGAGAGCGCAGGTATATATACTGTTCAATTCTCTAACAATGGTAAATATTTAGCTGCTGGTGATCTAGATGGAACCATTCATATATGGGACATTAACAAAGGTACCTTGGTATATAGTCTTGGAGGACACAACGCAAGGGTACACGATATTGCTTTCAGTCCGAAAGATGACATGATGGCAACTGCCAGTTTCGATGGTACAGTGCAACTATGGCAAATGGGTAACCTGAATGCTCAGCCTATCGTACTTAACGATCACGGCTCATGGGTATGGACTGTATCGTTCACGGATGATGGGAACACACTGATCACAGGTTGTGTGGGAAGTGAAATAAAGGAATGGCCAACGTCAGCCAACAGCATGGCTAGCCAAATTTGCTACAACGTATCGCGCAACATGACTGGAGAAGAATGGAAGCGTTACGTTGCTAAGGATATTCCATTTAAGAAAACATGTCCTGACAAATGATGAAGAAAATTACCATAGCATTATTTGGACTGTTTATCGTAAACATCTCGACAGCTCAGGAGCCTTGCGCGATTCAGCTTAAAGAAGCGCAGAAAATGTATGAGGATGGGGTGATTGAAAAAGTTCCATCTAAACTAAGCGCATGTCTTGAAAAAGGATTTAACAGGCAGCAGAAAGTGTCAGCATTGAAGCTGATGGTCCTATGCGCCTTGTATGAAGGAAACACTTCTCTCGCTAATGAGAGAATGATCACCTTTCTGAAGTTTGATCCGGAATACGAAATAGACGGGGAAGTAGATCCTAAGGAATTTCAAGACCTGATGAACAGCTTCCGAACGAGCGCCTTGTGGTCAGTAGGATTACATGCTGGTGGTAATCTTACCCGCATCCATGTTCTACAAACATTTGGTGTACAAGATCTTTCAGCATACAATGGTGTATATAGCTCACCAGAATTAGGTCTTCAGGTATCCTTTGAAGTTTCAAGGTTTATTACCAATAGACTTGACGTGCGAACTGGGGTTTCAATTATGCAGAAGAAGTTCCAGTACAATGCTAGTTATGTAGATGTAAACAATCTACTGATTGATGAAGAACAGAACTTCATCAACATTCCTTTGCTGTTTAACTATGATGTCACAAGATCAAACGTCCGACCCTTTGTGATGCTTGGTGGCGCTATTGGCACGATGACGCGTGCTTCGGGCGGATATACCAGATCATATGGTGCACCTGTGTCCCGTGCAGATGCAACAGGACCAGATATCGATCTTTCGCAGTACCGCAACCAGTGGAATTATTGGGCAGTTGGAGGACTGGGAATCAAGTATAAAATTCCACGTGGCTTCATTTATGGTCGTGCGTTCTTGCACTATGGTCTTAACAATATGGCTATTACTAACAACCGTTATTCAGACTCTGAAAGGTTATTCAAATACTACCACGTAGAGCACGATTTTATTCAGGACAATGTTTTATTTGAAGCAGGGTACAGCTATTCTTTCTATAAACCCAAGGCTAAAAAGATCAAGTAATGAGAAGATTGCTCAATATCGCATTGGTATTTTCTACAGTTGCTCTTTTCAGTTGCAGAAAAAAGGAAGAAATTAAACCACTTCAAGCTGATCAATTTGTGAAGTTCTATGGACAGCTTGACGAAAGTCAACCTGCTGGTTTCGTGGAACTATCTGACGGTTGGTTGATTGCTGGAACATTCAAGAACGAAAACGGCACCAATGATATTTTCACTGTAAGGACAGACCTCTATGGCAACACCTTATGGGAGCAACAGTATCATATTTACAATTCGCAAACGGCACTGTCGGTTGAAAAGGCTTCAAGTGGGTTCATTATCGCAGGCAATGCTGAAGTAGCAACTGACATTGTGAGCATGCTTGCAATTAAAATTGATGATTCAGGCAACGTTGAATGGTCAGGAGATTTTGGATCGATCGCAGACAATCAATCAGCGGCTGACGTTGTTAGTGCCTCAAATGGAGATTTCCTATTGGTAGGTTATGATGAAAGACTCTTGTCTTCCCCATTCGGCTCGAACGCTGGGGAGAAAATTGGCTATTATGTTTCACTATCATCCACAGGAAGTTTCAATTATGAAAGCTGGTGTGGCGGAACAGGTTATCCGTCAGAACTTACTGCTGCAATAGAGGTAGGCCAAGGGTACCTGATGGTCGGCACAACATTCGCTCTTACTGCTTCTGGTACTCCTGCAAACGGCTCCTTTTCCAGCATATTCGCTTGGGGCTCCCCATTGATTGGCGGCCCAAACTGGTTTGGAGATGCTTTCGGAACTGATGGCTCAAGTGATATTGCTTACGATGTTGTTGAAGTTACTACGAACAAAATTGTTGTAGTTGGCGCTGCAAGTGGTCATACTGGAAGCATAGGTGGAGTTGATGGTAATGTGCTACAAGTGTCCATTGTTGGAACTACCGCCCAACTTGATTGGCAGAAATACCACGGCACAGCCAGCGATGATGAATTGTTGTCTGTGGACATTGCCAACGGAAACCTGATTGCTACCGGGTACACTTCAACCGTAGGTAACGCTGAAGAACAATACCTGATTGAAATGGGCTCTTCTGGCAATGAAAATTGGAGCACAACCTTCGGAAACACCGGACAGGATCTGGGATACCAAGTCAAGTCTCACGCTTCTGGCGGGTACGTGATGCAGGGTGTAACAGAATTGGATGGAGCATCAACCGTAACTCTCATTAGAACAGATGATTCTGGAGAGCTGAATAACTTAAACCAGTAAGCTTTCAGTTTCCAAAAAATGGGGGTAATCTTGTAATATTCTCTGCTGCTATGAAAAAAGCCTATCTACTCTGTCTGCTTTTCACATCGGTATTTTTAACCTCTCAAGCCGTTGTAACAGTAGACTCTACAAACGTACAGGGCATGTGTCCTGGAGACCCTGCTTACACCAACGTTACCAACACTATCTATATGATAGAAGGTGCAGCAACTGATTTTGCAACAAATGGTGCTACACGCACACGTGTGCTTTCAGTTCCCGCAGGTTTTGAATTGAATCCAGGCACCGGAACCGTCAATTTCAGTGTGAATTTTACGGTCACCAGCTTTACAATTGCATCAAATCAGATTACTCTTAACTACATACTGAATGTTGCCAGCGGGGCGAATACAGAAACAGATTCTATTTGGATTACTGGACTACAAGTTAGAGCGGACACTGGTTCAACAAGTGGTTGCATGCTGGTAAGCGATGGTAACTCGCTTATGAATGGTAATGACCAAGGGGACGGAAATTGCCACGCGTACTTTTCATCTAATGGTTTTGGCGCCTCTATTACTCCAACCAATGTAACATGTGCAGGAGGATCTGATGGACAAGCAGTTGCAACTCCTGTTGGAGGCACTGGCCCTTTCACGTATGTGTGGGCACCAGGTGGACAGACGAATTCAACAATCACTGGCCTTAGCGCTGGGCAG
>JAYDZE010054969.1:3891-26007 GCA_034509125.1 Monilaria moniliformis | reverse complement strand
ATTAAAGGATCGTAAAGCACACCTTATGTGAACATCGATATATTTAGTTTTGGTATATATGTTGAATTTTAATGCGTTGAAAAATTTACTTTTTAGCCCACCCCATTAACAATCTCTGGATCCGCCCCTGTCGATATAAAATAAACGCAGACCTTGTTTTTAACGCAGGTTTTGCATGCTTTTTTGTCGCGGCTACCAGACACCCGAAATCAAACTATTGGCCAAGACTAAATTAGGCTTGCTGGCCTAACATCATACCCAACCAAACAAGGCCCAATTGAGCTTAGATTTGGCTACCTTTATCTATAATCGAATGGAGCTTATATTTTACTCCTACTTTAATTGATGTACAGTTTAAACTTGTTTATTGGCGTGATTAATGAAATATTATTGTTGTACTTTAGGAAGAGTCAGTGAAAGTACCGATAGATATTCTGACCATTCTTAAACAAAGATTCTTCCATAAATGGCATGATTTGTCCTTTTTCTCTCAAGCTTCCCGCAGAAGCTAAACTTTCGTCCTCATTAATAATATAATACTATCAAATACCTCAATTGACCAAAGAAAACGTTACAGAGTAGCAAGAGATCTCAAACGACAAACAATATTCCATAACATTCTAACTTAAGAACAATCAACTAACTCTACAGTTATGTTCTCAACTTGGCAAAAGAGTTTTAAGGAAATTATATTTCAAAGGACGGTGACTTGACATTTTCTAGGGAAGATAATCATCATAAAAAATATTTTTTTAATGAAAATTAAATCACTAAAATATATTGTTTTTTAGTTTTTATAAAAATATGAAATATAATGTGGGCGGGGGGTATATACTAAAAACGTTATGCAATTATTAATGCCAACGGCTTCCCCCTTTTTCCTTATTAATGTCGGCGGGGTGGTAAATACTAAAAACGTAATGCAATTATTAATGCCAACGGCTCCCCCCTTTTTCCTTCCATGCAGCTCGAAATTTCCCAATTCCCATACATCGGCCATAGACGCATCCGGAAATACACTTCCGGCATCAATGGTGGCGAGGAAGAGAAAGAGAGTTCCCGAGGCTCTGTGGAGACTGTTCGACAACCGTGTGCGGACTCTCTCTGACACTATTCTGGCCTTGATCCCTCCTCCGCCGGCAGCCTGCGCTTGCAAGCGGCGTCGCTGCCTCTATTGCAGCGGAGACAAAGCCATGTCGTTCCTCGTCAGATCCCGAGACCCGTTGGACTACCGCAAGCTCCTATCCCGATGCTTTGTCGTTGTCTCCGAAGATGCCCCTCCCCTTCCCGTCTTCGATCATCACTGTCGCTGGTCGCAACGCGAGGTACGTTGGTTTGCTCTGCGCGTGTTTGCGTTCAAGTGCACGGTCTGAGTCGCTGGTGCGGCATCCAATTATTTTTTTTCAGTTTTGGCGGGAAAACTTCGATTGATTTTTGGCGGTTTTTTTTTTCTTTTCTTTTCTTTCTTTCTTTCTTCTGGGAACGACGTTACGATTGGTTTGTGATAAAGTCGCGATTACTGGAAATCTGACGTATTTGACAAGTTCATGTTGCTGAGCGATGCTTATGTAAACATGATAAGCAATGCACTGGGGTTCTGTTTATATGAGCGACATAATCATGGATAGACTAACTAGAAATACATTCTAGAGAGATCATGATGCTGACTCCTAGTATCTTTTTTTTTTTCTCACCTAAATGTGGGCTTATGTTTATCCATGTGCTTTTGAGCATCTGCTTCACGTCTCAACATAAGAACTTGCACACATTATGATTTCACAAATTACCACTTGGTTACGGTAGTTGCCAAATTTAGTGGTGCATTTTACATTAAGACTCTGGTTGCATATTTCTTCTTCTATCTTAAATTCACTCTTAATTAGATATCATTTAAGGTGGCACACTGGATTGGCCTGATATAGAGAATGATTCACCTGTGTCATGCCGGCTTTACCAAGAAGATTGTGTTGCTTTCTCAGCAGAAAAGCAATCTTTAAGAAAGTCTAGCTTACTTTCAAGATTCAATATTGTAATTTCATGATAAGATCTTGATATGTATGTGATGCGGATATAATCCTTTCTATGGTTTCAGATTGTCAGAAGAACGATTGAAATTTTACTGCATGAACACCCATCCTCTTCAAATCTTATATGCTGCAGTTATGATAAAGTAAGTGTTTCTTTAAGCTAATTTAATCATATGATGATGAGGTTTCATGTCAAATTTAAAGTTGATTTACTTTGAGATGCACATCTGTCGTACAACTCCAACATAAATGCTTATCTTTCTTTTATTTATATAAGAATTTGAAAATCTGCAAATTCTTGTGCATTAGAAAACTTGATAAATATTGAATTGTTCGTTATGGGATTTTATTGTCTGTGGCAGGAGAGCCGCTCTAGTCCTGCAGTTGATGAACTGACATCCTCAAAGTGGACTGTCCTCTTAAGGAGGGTAAGTGAAAGAGATGGCTGCATCTAATATGATCTTCTCTAGGTATATTTGCACATTGGACTTGATTGGTGTGCTAATGACACATTTTAGGTTGGTGATGCTCTCATGATGTATCTGTTGAAGTATACTTCAATATTTCTTCCTCTTCCCCGGATGAAGCACCATCAGATTTCTGGTTGTACCGTTGGCAATTTGTGCTCCAAGTTCTCAAGACGCGTGCCTAAGTCTAGAACTCAGCATCATCCACTAGCATATAGAGGTGACATTTATTGTGTGGACATTCCAAGGATTTTAGATACAGAACATGATCAAGGCATGCTATTTTATGCTAGATATGATCAAATGGAGGTTTAAGCTCGGACGTCGTGATGTTCAGATCTGATTTCCAAGCCACCTGGCTTTCTTCTTAGTGATCAAATTGTATAATTATCCTACTCAAGGGTCTTTCTTCATTTTAGGTGGCTACTCATGCTTCAGTCTTAAGTAATTTTTTGCCTCTTGTCTAGAATAGTTGCTGGGCACTCTGGCATGTTATGGCAGAAATCTACGGATTTTTTTGGATATAAGGGTTTCATTTCATCCCATATATCCAGACAATTACAACGGATTTGCTACTCTGCCATATGGTTGTCCCTGATTCATTAATGCTTTCTTCTCCTTTGTACTCTCTTACTCTTTTATTGAGTCGCACGACTTTTTCTCACTTAATTTTAGTAAAAAATTGCTACAAGATTTTGAAAATTATTTTCCCCTTTATCTTCGATCAGGATGCGAGGTTAAGAGGCAAAGGGTTGAGGGACCCACGAAACAGCTCCACTCATGCACTGTGGGTCCTGAGCCTTCTTCAAACTCTACTACTTTTTCCACAAGCAATGGTAATTAGGACTCAAATTTGTAGTACTACTGGGGTAAGTCTTTTGGGATAAAAAAGAAAAAGAAAAAGTCCTGAAGAAGTCATTATGCCTGCAGGGTCCAATTATGTTTTTGAAGAACTTCCTCATATACAAAGTGAAGGAAACTCCAAGCAAAATACTGTTAAGTCTCGGAAGCATACACGGGAGTGTAGCTGGCAGCGTCAAAGAAAGCGTAGGCAGTTGGCTGTTTCGGGAACGCCTTCTTTCTTCCCATCTACAGGAAATAGTATTACCATTGATGACTTATCCCTCATCTCAAGTTCAAGTCAAAATGACATTCTGCCTGCAGATTCTAGTTATGTTTATGAAGAACTTCCTCATATTCGAAGTGAAGGAAACTCTAAGAAAAGTACTGTTATGTCTCGGAAGCTTACACGGGAGAATCGCTGGCGGCGTGAAAGAAAGCGTAGGCAGTTGGCTGTGTCAGGAACGCCTTTTTTGTTCCCACGTAGAGGAAGTAGTAGTACCAGTGATAACTTATCTCTCATTTCAAGTTCAAGTCAAAATGACATGGGTGTACGTATGGTAGTTTTTGTTAGAGCTTACATGCCATCATCTCTAGTTCTTATGATGTTAACCCCAAATGATTTTCTTTTCTTGATTGGTGCGGAGCAAGGGAATTTTATACTGTTTATTAGAAGATTAATGGGGTCAAATTACAGATATTTCTCCTGATCAATGATATGTGTTGTGGTACATGTTATCATGTTCAGGCAACAATAATAAGTCACTTTGACCTCTGGATAGTGCCCATTCTTAACGGGCTACACATTAAAGTTGGAATAAGTCCATTTTTGAACATATTGTGAGGCTGAACTACTTGTTGAAGTTTTGTTGAATTTTACATCATTATGCAGACTATTTATGTTTTGTTTACTTTTTACCTCACAACTTTGTTTTTGGTTTTTATTTTTGCAGAACATGGCCCATTTCTTTTGCTATTTAGTTTTCCAAAATCAACCAAGGATGAATGGAAATGCTGAGATTGATAGAAAGAACATATTCTATAGGATAGAGAATTGTTCATCAATGTTGCCAAGGAAGCGTATCCTCCTTAGAATGTGCTCATATCTGTTTACTATTGTGCTATCAATTCAGATGGCCACTATATTTCATTATCTTATACCATATGCTATACAGTGATTGCCATAGTACTTTTTAGAGTCTCACTTTTATGTGAAGTTCATGGGATTTGGGTCTTCCCTAGTATGTGTTTAGCTTATTAGCTTGGTAGCTGTGCTTGTCTTTATATGCCTCCACTGCCTGCCAACTCCTATATGCATTCCAAAAGAAAGCTTCTCATTATAGATCTTGAACTTTTGCTTGTTATTTATCTCAGATGTTCAGCCTTAACATTGTGTAGACATGTTGCATACTCTAAAGCCTGATGATTCTGGAGCTTCCATTTTGTTCAATAATATCTTTGAAAGATTTGGTCCTGATAAAATTACTGGGAGCACACCATGCTGTCATGCCAAATATGGTTGTCCTGTCAATTCCACCTGTTTGTAAGCAACAGCTTTCATTTATGTTATTTATCAATTTGAAGTTATAATCTAAATGATTCATTTTTCAGATCTTTTACTATTATCAGGGAGAGCATGTGTTGTGCATTTAGAACTTCTTTCTAGAGCGGCAGGAATAGGATGCACTATAATCCACTACTGAAATGTTTCATGAGATCACATGGCAGAGAATACATGACTTAAGCTTGCGCATATTTCACATGCATGCTTGTGGAATTTTGTTATGTTAATAAATGCTGTTTAGAAATTGTACACCCCTGTCCTGCATCAGATTCTCTTAACAGGAGTTTTTTCTTTTTTCTCTAGATATCATTCCCTTACAGAGCTACTAAAAAATCTTATACGCGAGAGTCAAAATTGTAGACATGCGAGGCTGTTGGAGAAACACTGTTCCGTAGGATCCTCATACCAAGATGCTACTAGGGGAGCTGGCACTGGGCTTGAGGTTTGTATATATTAGCAACAAGTTTAATCTGTCTTACAATGAAAAACGTACTATGTACAGTATGACACATTTTTTACCCAGGGTCCTTAGGTAATTTGAAAATGGCCTCTGGTATCCTTTAATGTTTGAGTTGAATTACAAATATACTTTATAAATTCTATCTTTTACACACATTCATGTTTTATTAAATTTATCTGTCTCCTTTCTAAAGAAAGGAGTTCCAGATCCCTACTATTGTCAATATCTCTCCTTTGTATTCCTTATCACCCCTTAAGGTTGCCTTGCAACTTTGTTACTTGGAATCCGTGCTTCATCTTTTCTCCATTAAAAGCAATTTATGTAGTTTATCCTGTTTCTGTTTCCTGCGCTTTTCCCCCACACTGGAACTTAGGTATGCGGCTGGATGATCTTATGCCTTTTAAGCTTTCAATTTGGGTTGACAAAGTGAGGTAAAATTGTTTCAGGTTGCTAGGGCCAAAAATTGGACTATGGTTCAAGAAACCAACGCTGCTCAGGCTGAACCTATTATGTGTTGTCACAAGAATCAGGTAGTATCATTCATTTGGGCAATTTGTAGGAGAATAGTCCCTTCGCCATTGCTGGGAGAACGATCTAATTGGAGACGTCTGAGAAGAAACATCTCAAAGTTCATTAGGTTACGAAGATTTGAAAAGTTCTCACTGAAGGAATGTATTTATAGATTAAAAATATCGGAGTTTCCCATCTTTTCAAATAAGCACAACAGATGTAGTAGTCTTGGTATCACAGATATTTCCAGACATGCGATCTTTGAATGCTGGATGCTTTGGTTTTTTGCGCATCTAGTATCACCACTAGTCCAAGCCAACTTTTATGTTACAGAAAGTGAGCATGAGAAGCAGGAGGTACTATATTATCAAAAGTCTACTTGGGAGAAATTGATGAGAGAAAATGAGTGCATGACTGATGATCGGTATCGCCTAATAGATTATAAGTCTGCTAGAAACATATTAGGGAAGAGATCTTTTGGTTTCTCTAGGGCAAGACTACTTCCCAAGAGTAAGGGATTCCGAATGTTGACTAATCTTCGAGCACCATCAAGATTTCCTGTAGATCCACCTTCTAGAATCCACTTCAATCAAAAGCCATGGAGAAAATCATCTAGCAACCACAGAGGTTATCGGTTTTTCAAGTCTGTTAACAGTGTGCTTCATGATGTGCATGTAGTTCTAACAGGTTTACGGGCAAAGGAACCAGAAAAGATGGGTTCATCAGTTTTTGACTACTATGATGTCTACAAAAAGCTTGTGCCTTTCTTGTTCCATCTGAAAAATGGGTCAACTAACCTGCCTAATGTATTCATGGTGGTTTCGGATGTGTCGAAAGCTTTTGACTCTGTTAATCATGAAAAATTGCTCAGTGTGATGAAGGATGCCATATGTGATGATGAATTTACTCTGGAAAAGTTCACTCAAGTTGTTTGCACAAGTAAATATTTGAAGATCGAGCCTCATGTGATGTTAGCACATCAAGATATTCGTACTGCATCTACAAGAATGAGATCACGACTTCATGTCCAGTCATTGGATAGCATTGTTCTTAAGAAGGTACTGGTAATGAAACTTCTTTTTCTTTTCAATTATTTCATCTTATTAAATAAGTTGGAGACTAGCAAGTCTTGCAAAATCTACTTTCACATTTTTCTTTCAATTCTATTTCTGTTTTTTACCCATTTCATGCAGTGGCAAAATATATGCCTGAGTTTTTGGGGTGAGAAAGCCAGCTATCAGATCTCTACCTCTAGTTTTAATATATCTATGTGTACAGTCAGCTTTGATCAACTTAAATGATTGGTCCATGAAACAACTCTGTATATGTATCTACTTAAAACCAATGTATGCCTAGTTAATGCATCAACAGATGAGTGCTGGTGGATATAGGAGAAGGGTCTGTTAGAGTTGGTTGTACACCTCCAAAGGTTCCTCTTAAGGCGCAAGTTACTCTCTGTGATGAGCAATATTAATTTTTAGCCAAAGCCGAATTCAGAGAGTCGTCATTGCATAAACCAAGTCTGGCTAGTGCCAAATGGTGGAATTACTTGGTAGTTGTGTAGGCCCATGTTGTGGAGTTTTTTGTACTAAGAGTGATTCTAATTCATGCACACTGTTTTCTTTCTTGTTTCAGGAAGTGAGCAGGAAAATAAAGAAGGAAGAAATTCATTCACTTTTGAAGGAGCACATTACGCGCAACATGGTGCAATTAGGGAACAGGTTTTATCTTCAACAAGTTGGTATACCTCAAGGAAGTGTTCTGTCAGCTTTACTCTGTTCATTTTATTATGGGCACATGGAAAAGAATGTAATTTTTCCATTTCTTGAGAAAGCTAATAGGATCTTGTTGGAAAAACAACATTCTTGTGATGGTACTGCAGCTTCAGGGGGCAACCACAAAACTGAAATATCTGCACCTGGTTGTGAATCTCTTCTTTTTAGATTCATTGATGATTTCCTTTTCATATCAGCTTCAAAGAAGCAAGTGTCTATGTTCTTCACCCGATTGGAAAGAGGAGTTCGTGATTATAACTGCTGTATGAATAAGGAGAAATATGGTCTAAATTTTATCATGGACAATCAATACGGCCACCAGTCAAACAGGCTACATACTGGCAAAGATAATATCTCATTTCTTCCTTGGAGTGGCCTGCTTGTCAACTGCTCAACATTAGAAATTCAAGCTGACTATACAAGGTTCTTCTATCTTTCCATCCGTTGGCTTATATTGTTGTAAAAATCTTGCATGTTTCCTAATGTTTCCTAACATTGTTTATTTATTTATTTATAACATCACAATGTCTTCATTGAGTCATGTTTGTTAAGGTACAAGCGCGAAAAAAAAAACATTAAAAAAGTAATTGCTTCTATCCTAAGCAGCAGGATTTAGCAAAGCACTTTTGAAAAAATTAGTTCCTTGGCCACATTTTCTGGCAATTCTGAATATATGATCATTAGGCCCTAAATTAGTCTCTTGTCTAGCGAATTCTGGTAAATGCAGCGCCTGCATAACATTAGTATTGCTTAATTTGATTGATGACAAAGCTAATAACACGTTATGGTGGTTGGTTTTTTATTGTTAATAATTAATACCGTATGTATATATAGTTTTGGTGTATATACATGATCCTTGTATGCTCTACAGGTACCTGAATTATCATCTGAGTTCAACTCTAACGGTATGCTGTAAAGGCAAAGTGGGAAAAAGCTTGAAAGCAAAGTTGAGATGTTATCTTAGGCCTAAATGTCACCCTATCTTCTATGATTCTAACATTAATTCCCCAGGGGTGGTTAGACTCAACATCTATCAAGCCTTTCTCCTCTGTGCCATGAAATTCATTTGTCACCTCTCCAATTTGTCAATTTTGCCAAGATTCTCTCTCAAATTCCTGCTCAAAGCTATAGAGACTTCTCTGAGGTATCTTATGAAATGCCATACAATCTTTTTCAGTTTATTTCCATTCTACCAGTGTCTGACACTGGCATGGTGTGTTTCCATTCCAGGTACATGAACAGGCTGATCAGGAGGAGGATGTATTCTTTTATAGGTGCCGACTTTCGTCCCAAATACGACGTGAAAAACAAGGATGTTATCTGGCTGGGGTTATACGCTTACAGTCGGGTGCTGCAGAAGAAACACTTGCGATACAAGAGCCTGCTTCGTCTGATCAGGTCCAAGTTGAAGACTTACGGTGAGATGGAAAACATGTCATCTGAGCTCAAATATGCTGTTGATGATGTGCATTCTTCCGTGTTGTGGAGCATCAGATATTGATCTTGTGATGTGGCAAAAGATGGTTTTTCAGATGCTAAACTTTTTTGAGAATCTGTTCTTTTTTTTTCTTTTTTAATTTATAAATGTGGAATTCCGCGTCCTCAATGAGATCTATCATGCTGCCGTGTGGAGCCCCCTATCTGTGATTTGCCCTAATTTGTTATAGTACAATTCCGACATTGATTTTTTCGATTTTCAACACAACTACTGGTTCTGGAATTTTTTTGAAAACGAAGTAAATTCATTACATTAGGTACTAAAAACAAACGTTCTTTAGACTAGAAATTAATGTTCCAATTAGGGCTAAATTGTGAGCTTAAGTTCCATTTATACTCCCAAAAAGAAATAAAAGAAAAGAGACGGGTTGCTTAAAATTCTAAACCGATTGTGCATCAATTGTAGGCAGTAGATACCCAACATGGATTGTGATTCAAACTTATAATCAGAGGAAAAGGAAAAATGTGGCTTGGCATTTCTATCGGTACCTCACCCTTAGATTGTATATCTTCAGGCACCGATTAACCTTATCTTTCCAAGTGATGCCCTCTTCGTCCTTCACTTTCTCTGTTCATTTTCGTCATGTCGACTTGAGGGGTGGCGGTAGTGGGGGTTTCTCTTCGGCGGTAGTGGTGGCATTTGGCAATCTCCTCGGGGAAAGGCCCAAATCTTGGAATACTTTGAATTTCAATGTCATGCTCTCAACAGTTAACCCTAGAATCCGAGGATTATATATGACGATTCTCTCCAGCTGAGCAGTTGCGAAGCTATTATCTTTCAGGTATGATAGTATTGAATCAGCTCTTTTGGGGCTTCTAAATTTAGGTAAACGCGATGAAACTAGTGAAGCCAATTCAGGGGGAAAGTTGTGTTTATGGACCAATACATGGTAAATTTCAAGGCTAGGGATTGATGAGGTAGAAAAAGGGTGGATTGAGATAATATTGAAGTTGCAGAGAAATAAATTTGGGTTCGAACATAAACAGAGAGATTCTTTCGTGGGATTGCAATCATGTTGATAGAAATAGAAATTGTGTTTGGAAATGAATAACGACCTGCCTGCAAAATCGAAGGACCCGAAGCTTTTGGAATGAGGGGTTTTGAACGAGCGGCGTCGCCATGGCAGGGCGGGAAGAAGCTTAGTTTCAACATCGATATATTTAATTAGCGCCAGATTCCCTCTGTGATTGACGCTATTATCAGATAATAATAGAAATGAAATGTTTCTTACTATAATGTTTTTGTAAAACCCTTGAAAGCCTCGAGGTGTAAATCACCTCGAAATTAGAAAGGAGGTAACTGTGTTGTGATTAATCTTGATGGCTTCCCTCACTGCTTTGCTGTGTTGGACATATTGACTGGTTTCAGGATGCACTGTAGAGGTTGGAGCCCTGGAGGTCTGTGTACTGTTCACCAAAGAGAGCTGCTTTCAAAGGATCAGCTCCCATCAATCTATCAGATAGGCTGCACCAAGTTCTGAGATGGCCTCTTGGCTCTGTCGAGATCTTCCTCAGTCTGCATTGTCCGGTAGAGTGGCGTTAGCATAGGACTGTTCGCGCAACGAGCTGTTATGGGTCATCAGTGGCGTCTCAGCGCATCTGTTCTCGGTCTTCCAAGAAGGTGCTGGCCGTAGTGGACACAAACTTCATGGTGACATCAAAGGCAGGCGAAGACGCGGAGTTTGGGGAGCTCTACATGTTCAAATGGACGACGCTTCTCATCGTCCTGAACATCGTAGGTGTGGTTGCCGGAATTTCTGATGCCATCAACAATGGCTACGGGTCATGGGGTCCCTCTTCGGAAAATTGTTCTTCACATTTTGGGTTATCGTTCATCTCTACCCATTTCTAAAGGGGTTGATGGGAAGGCAGAACAGACACCGCCGTCATTCTCTGGTTGATTCTTCTCGCTTCGATCTCCTCGCTTATTTGAGTAAGAATTGATCCATTCTTGCCCAAACAAACTGGCCCTATTCTCAAACAATGTGGTGTAGACTGCTGATTACACAAAGATTTACTGTAGTACTATATAGTGCAGCAGTAGTTTCTGTGTAGAGAAACGATATGGTGGTGGTGCTGCAGCAGCGGCAGTCTCACTTATATATATCTAGTTCAGTAGTAGAAGTAATCGAATGAAATCAAGTTATATGTGTCAGAAAAAAAAAACCAATCAATCCATTTTACCTTATATGCAATGTCTTTGTATTACAACCTCGAATTCATGGAAGAAGAAAAAAATCAATTAAGTATGCATACAAAACACTGTAGGAACATGCAGAAACAGTAAGCGAACTTCTCAGACATGAGAAACAATGGAAACGACAGACCGAAAAAGGTCTACACACTTGATTCGCATCCATCCCCTCATAGAAAATTAAGCTAATGCAGCACCTCTGTTGAGAGCTCTTTCCAATCTCGTCTCGAAAGGGGTGGAGTGCCAATTCACTTTCTTATCCTGTGCATATAACCGTAACGTTTTAGTAACAGAAGTCGTCATGACTGCAAATATCTTGTATTTTCAATGATTAATAAGGCACCTCTCTATACTTGCTGGTTGTGTTTGGTATGCCTTTAAAAGATGCGGCTGCACCAGAATGCTTTTCTGAACCCGAGTTATTCCAGTAGGTACCAACACTCCCTATAATGGGCATCTCATCAGGGCTTCGACTAGGAGACTTCCTTGGGGAGGCTGATGCTGAGATTTGCCTCAGCTCCTCAACTGTCAGCGCGCCTAATATTGGCCTATCTTCGAAGCTCATAGGAGAAGTGCAACCTTCTGATGTGGTCGTCTGTGGGGATTTAGTGATTGTCTCGAAGCCACTGAAATTAGTCTTCTTGGAGGTTGCAACTTCAGGAGTACGTAACCAATTTGAAAGACTTGCATCAACCGCTAATTCTTGATTTGCATTTTTTGATTGATGAGACTTTGCCTTCAAACTAGAGGGCGCCTCCCCGAATATGGGCTCTGAGCTAAACGACATACGAGGAGCCTCGAAGTTGGCAAAATTCTCCTTCTGTGGCTTCACTAGAACTGTCCCTTTTGACTTTGCAGCTTTCCATTGAGTAATATTCTCAACAGGGTTGAGCACTGAATTGATATAATCACTTCTATCTCTGGCATTGGTTTTTGATCCAAATTCTTTGGCTTCCTCGTCAGGCGGCTGAGTTTTCACCATCACACTCTCTACTTCCTGCCTCATGTTAGGAGGTGAAGAGCTTCCTGTCCTCGACTCCATTGATGCAGTTACAGACCACACTTGATGGCCTAGAAATCTAGCATTCGTATCTTCATCAGAGTAGTAATCATATTCATCGTCATCTTCATCATCCAAATCCTCCAAATCACTATCACCGTACTCTTCAGCTTCGTCGTCACTTTCTCTGGCATTATGATACCTATGATTTGGAGGATACGATGCAACACTGGACGCGACAGAATCATCATCTTTAGATAGTGATTGTGAACGACTTGGTGATTTCAAATCTTCCTGCTTTTCTTCCTCATTCGCAGCACAATCTGGCAAGGACTCGATGCTGTCATGGACTCTGACATGCTCGTATGTCGTGACATTTGAGTTAAACGTAACTCTTTTTCTTGGACTCGCGCTAGGACTCTTCTTTGGGCTTGGATTTGAGCTTGGACTCGGGCTCCCTTGCTCCACCACCTCAGGTTTATTCCTGCACTCCAAATTCAGTCCAAATTTCAGTAGTTAGAAAAAGGTCAAAGCACAATGAAAAACATCAATATCATATTTTTTATGAAAATCAAATATATGCATTAGAAGATGAATCTTGATTCTCTAATTAGTAGAGAGCATGATATTCAATCCGGCCAAATAGCTCAAGAAGGCTCACCCCGACTCCAAAACCTCCAAAAGCAAGTTGGCAGGGTTAGTCTCTGCCACATACTGCTCTGCAGTGATTTTGTTTTCCAGCTGAACATTTTGGGTTCTGTTTCTCTGCATCACAAAATTTATTATAGAAGTTTTCAGCCTATAATACAACACACGAAGACAAATAATATAACTTTATAACGCTGAAAACAATTTCTTCATTCACCAACGTACTCGAAAACATAGAACTGAAGTGATTGAACAAGCAGTGGGATCCTACTCCTTAATTTCGCCAAATTAAATAATACACAAGGAAACAAAAGGAAGAAATTCCCGTCCAAACAAACAGAATAGAGAAGCATGAATAACAAGTTGAACTCTAGGAAAGACGAATAGATAATCTGATGAAATTAGGGGAGAATTACTGAAGCTCTATCTAGATTAACTCAAAAATTGCATACTCGAAATCAACTGACTAAGGAAAGGTTTACAATCTAAAACCTGATCAAACAAAAGCTACTTCTAAAACACATAAAACCTAATCAAACAACAGCTACAACTAAAACACATAAAACCACAAAATTCAAATAATAACCAACAATTCCTCGCGTTTCTGAGACATTTTCATGAAATGCAAACGAATGTAGGTGAAAACTGAATCAAACAGAAGGAAAGAGTGGTTACTTGGCGCTGAGGGCTGGCCCGATGAGCCCTATGTTTGCGGCGTTTCTGACTCTTCTCACCACCAAAACATCCAAGAAAACAACCCATTTTCGTAGAGAAAAAACTCAGGAAAAGCGTAGAGCGCTTCTTTTGTTCTCTTGAATTTGGGAAAGGTTTCCGTTCAGATGATCAGAGGAAGAAACTCCATCTCTTACTCTTCTTACAAGAGAGAGAGGGAGAGAGAGCTGAAGAGAGGGATAAAGGTAAGGGGTGGAAACGGTCGATTTTGGATGGAAGTAAGGTTTAATCATTTTCTTTTTTACTTAAAAGGAAGTGACCGTTAAGAGTCTGACGTGGTGGTCACAGCCTGTATTCATCTTATTTTTATATTTCCTAGTATTGTATTTTGTATTATTATAAGCAATTATCCGCTATCATCTCTGGATTTACAGTTTTCTTATAAGGTAAAATATGCAGGTGTTGTTTATAAACATATTTATAAATTATTAAACAATATAAATAAATCAATGTAACAGATTTGGTCTAAAAGTATTTGACGGAATTCAAATTAGTGATGAGCACAAATAAAAGACTTTGGAATATTTTAATCAACTCAATTTTCTTAAAATAACACTTATGATTAATAATGTTATACCAAAAAAGAGATATGGATGGATAATAATCACTTATTGTTTAAAAAGATGTACTTTAAAAAACTCGAAATTGGTCAGGATAATAATATCTAATGTAAAAAAAGCCTATTTATATTTTTATTTTGAATTAAAAAAGAAGGTGAGGATTGAATAAACCCTGCTTCTGCGCATGAAAAATGCAGGGTCCGGAGTATTATTTTTATTTTCTGGAGGGCCGTTTAATTATTTTATAATTCAGGATTGTGATAAATTTCGGCAAAGCAATAATAGTGGGATCCCACCAAACATAAAATATTTTATTTTAATTCTATTTTGAATTTTAGGCAAATCAACAGTATCTTATAATGTTGATTAATTTACTTACTTTGTAGCATTACCGTTAATTTGCATAACTATTTGGTAAGTATATTTTTATATTTCTGACCTATTACTATTTATTTACAAAGGACCCGAAATAAAATTCCATCTTAGTATATCCAATTTAACTTGAGTTTTGCAATTCTCACCTAGGAAAAAAAATCAACTTGCCTTAGAATTTTTAATTTTAGCTTTCTACAAATAATTGAGATTGAAACATGAAGTTGTATGGATATGGCATTCATGACACTTAAAGTAAGGTCATAGAGTTAAATCAAATATTATCAGGTTGAAGATTGACTTGTTCATTATTGAGATTGAGGTATGATCTTTTTCATTTTACTAAATACATCCAAAATTCGCGAATTTCAATTTAAATATTCATCATTCTTTTTTAAATTAAAAAAATAAGATATATACTAAAATACGCTATTTGTCGTAGTAAATAAGTTTAACCATATAATTATAATGTCAATTACTGATTAAAATATAAGTTTGAATATTAAATTAGTAATATTATATTTTCTGGTGTAGCTCAAGAAGGAATTAATGAGCTTGATTACAAAGGGACAGACTTAAACTAGTTTATGTAAATGAATTTCACTAAACAAGTTCAAACAAGATCCAAGTAGTGCACAGTGTAGAGTATAGAATGAGAAAACTTGTTATCAATTGCATTTCTCATTTTGTTTTTATTTCTTATAATTTACTAAAATAGAATGAGAAAACTTTTGGCATTTTCTATTTAGTATGCCTAATTTTTGAAAAACAGTTGACTCAAAATATCAATGAAAACTATTGAAATGGAGTTTGGAAAATCAGCATGTGAATTCAATTGTAGTGAATGTGGATTCACAAATTTCCCAAGCCTGAAATATACAAACCTTTACATAATACAAATCAGTTACTGCTTCTGCACCTAAAAAGCCGAAGCAAAACAAGGTGTAAAAATCTGCCTTGCTATAATTTTGTTATATTAATATCCCAAATGTAGGTTTCCAAGTTTGGTGTACAAGGCAATTTTTTACTAAAAATAGCATCAATAACTATGACACTAGCATGGAGTGAAGGAATTTATATGATTAATCAGACGAAAGTGGCAAGATTTGGCATGCAGCAATGGATTCCAAGATCCATGTATGTGGAATGAGCCGAGCATCAATGCTTTTGGCCACATCCTCTGCTTCTGCTGCTCTCTTCGACAAAACAAAACTTGCTTCGGTTGCTGAACACCCTTGAGGATTGTCATGATTGTAAACTACTAAAGTTGTAGAAACATCTTCAAGATTTTGTCTTTCTGCAGCTGCATCCTCCATGCTCTCAACAACGGTGGCTCCACCAACTCTAACCAAATCTAAGAGATCACTCTTGTAAGATGGAACAAAGCTGCCATTGAAGTAAAAGCTCAAACCATGGAAAAGCTTTGGAGCCTGTGCAACAAAAGAGGGGGAGAAATATAAAGATTATGAAAAATATCACATTGATAATCAAGAAAATTGTCAAAAAAAATTATATCCAACAATTCAATCATTATTCTATAATCACCAACTAAAATGTACTGTTTTCTCCAAATATGGGAAAACCATGAAGTCCAGATATACAATGTAAAGTGTTCAGAAATTTGTACAAGTGGACAATTAAGCATTCCTCATGGATTTAGTAAGTGACTTACATTCTTTGATGCTCTCAACCTGCCAGTTCTTGGGCCATCACGAAACCCGTGATTGTCCAGGTTAACTTCATAAGGTTCTTCATCAACCAGCTGATTTGCTTCCGCACAAGCTTTTACCCCTACAGGAAAGATGGGCAAAAAAACCATTAGGTAAATCTCAAGGTTGCCCGAGCCTACAATCTTAATGATATGTTAAGTTAATGATATTAATTTGATATTATATTTCAAGGTTGCCCGAGCTTACAATCCATAGAGAGGACCCATTTTCCATTTAAAATAGCCATGAGAACTTTCAGAGTTCTACTACATGCACCATTTGAATCTGTAGCTGCAATCACATGGGTGACATTTGGGTTCCAGAACTTGTACATAGTAGCACCAGTAGTTTTAGCTAAGTTAGCCACCAAACACTGAAACGTCAGAAGAAGATAAAGAGGAAATTAGCATCTGAAAATACAAAAACATACTCAAGTGTGCATATTCATAAAAAGTGAAGCAAAAGAAATAGTCCCTGTGAAACATGATGAATGGCATACTTTTAACTAAGTTAACATAAAATACAAAACAACCTTCTCCTCCGAAGATAGAGCTGATCCGCACAGAACCAACTGTTCAGGCCTATTTGGGGAGGTTGAGCAAAGATTCAACTGTTCAGGTGTACTGCACTTGCAAGAATAGAATATTATAAAGAGGCCATTATCTCTTCACTTGTTCCAGCCAGTGCTATCATGTAATTTATTAAATCAACATAATTCATTTTGACTCCTAACATTTCCTTCTGATCTCATTAGATTAAGCAAAGGACCCACTGGTCACCTTGCAACAGCTATTCAGTAGAATGTAACGACATGCATAGAAAACCTACACATGGTATTTAGGAGGACTATTTAAATATTTCAGGTGAACACATCCTTCTTTAGGATCTTTTATTTGCTGGAAAGAGTAAACAACACGTTAACCAAATACTGGTAACAAATCAAGTTAATGATATGTTACAAGCTACTGAACAAGAGAGACATTATCCCAAGAGTTTATTATTTCCATAAAGCAATGAATTATAATACTGAGTGAATAAACTTCCTTACATTTCACTGGGCAAAGAGCACTTCTCTCCACTGGGACGCTTTCTGGAGTTGGACTTTTCGCTTGGAAATTTAATTGATTTATGAACTGGACATAGCATTAAAAATTCACCCTGTGCATTACATGCATTTTTAAAAGAGATCAGACTGAGGGAACCAAACTAACTGAGAGGACAAATTAAACAAGTATTACTAGGAAAATATAGCCAACTTACACAGTCCCATCTGCAGTCTGGCACCTCCAGAGCACAAGGAACGTGATAGCTTCTGCGGCAGGACTTTGCAAAGCAGCCAAGAGCTGCTCCCTTCAACCCACAACCACTGCACTTGAGCTTAGAAGCTCGCGCTAATTCAGACTCCAAATTCACAATAGTATCATCCACAAAATAGACCTGAGGGGCCCTGTAATAAAAAAATTCAACTACATACATTAGCTGAAGGTTGCCTACTTGAAGATAAATTTGCACATTTTATCAGGCATATAATGATGAGATGGACCAGCATCTCAAGTTCCAAACGTTTGAAATATGCAATAAAAATGAAGAAACGTATTAAACAAAAGCCAGAGGCAATAAGAGTCCGCAATGATTTGTTTGCCAAGACTACATTAGAACTTAAAGGGGAACATTATCCACATCAGTTAAGAACATTTGCAGTCTTAGTTTTTTTGGTGGGGGGGAATGGATCATGGGATTCCCAATAGTGCAAGCAACATGCGGCACACGTGCATATTTTCTTGTCAATTTTCCGAATTCTTGCAGTTTCTTTATCAAAGTATTAGTTTCCAAACTGCAAGACATTCTTTTTACATATTTGCCAAGAAATACTGAATTTTAACAAGTGAAATATTTATATTGTAACATATATCATATTGCCAATTATCCAAATTCTAGCAGTTTCATTATCAAAGTATTAGTTTCCAAAATGCAAGACATTCTTTTTACAGATTGGCCAAGAAATACTGAAAATTTTAAGAAGTGAGATATGTATATTGTCACAGATATTATATTACGAGCTCAAAAGATTTAATAATATATTATAAGGGCAAACTTCACAAAGGTATTGCTCCACCTGCATAGATGAGGAATCCAATACCAAAACTTAAGCAAAATAAAAGGTTGATGCAACAAAATTCCATACCATTCTATGCATTTACTATGGACAGGAATTGTCTTGGAATAAGCTACTTCACCTCTTGCTACCTCCTTTCCACCTGCATAGTGCAGCATCTGGCCAGTTCCCTACCACAACAATTTAAGACATGAGACATGTGAAACCTAGAATAAAGCCCAGAGACAATCTGGCACCTTTCAAAAATGTGAAAATAACATTAACTAAGAGTATAGAACAACTTCATATCAAGGGAACTAAAAACATAATCTTTGTAAAAATTACTTCTGTTATCTTAGATGAATGGCAAAGCGCACAAATATGTCCATCCACATATGATGCATCCCAGGGTGCAGTTGAAGAAATGATGGAAGCATCTTCCGTAGATTTGCACTCCTCAAGCTTAGAAACTGCAGGACCAGCATGAGAAACTATTTTCTGGCTGTATGTGTGGCTTTGCAAAACTACATCAGACGGCCCATAAATTAGCTTCTTTTGTCTCTTAGGCTCCCTTGAATGACATGTGCTTTTTGTATCCACCCCACCAGCAATTATGCCTAATTGGTCTCCAGCAGAGCTCTTAAATCTAATTTTACATGCACCCTGTAGATTGAGCAAGCTATGGAGTATTACAGAAAAGAAGTGCATTATGTGATATCACATCAATCCAGCAAATGATCAGTGTTATTTACCACTCAATACTTCAGTGAATTAACAAACTGCTAGCAGTAAAAGATATACCAAGAAAGTTTAGCCAGAGAAAAATAAGGTATGAACCATAGAGTGAACAATTTGGTGAGACAAGCACTGACAGGTATAAACCATCTTATGTCCATGGAAGCAATATAAAATAGCTATGTCAGGCCAAAGTATTAAACACTAAATGAAGTGAGCTTGGGCAACTGACAATCAGATATGACTCTGTTAAAATTCACACTTATGTAGTGCAAAATAGATATTTATTCATCAATATTGAACAACTAAATCACAAATGTACATTATAACATTAGCTACTTAGTGGCTCAATCATTCATTTGCATAATAGTGGGACTTTTGGAACAAAAATATTACAAAAACATGCTTTACCTTTATAATTCTATTTTAGACAAATTATTTTTCACACAATAAATTCAAGATTAAACATGTGTAGTTGGTCAATCATTTGAATCCATTGAATCCAATCTCCAGGTTGGAGCTCAGCCAACATCACAACAGACTTTACAGAGCATGTCAAGATGAAAATGAAGACTTGAATCTTACCTCCTTTCTGCAACTTGGATTGCTATGTTGATCTACATGTTTGGTATCAACAGAGGAAGGGGAGCTTCCAGGCCACATTTCTGGAGCATGATTCACATCTAATTCTTCTGATACAGAACACTTAGCTGGCTCAATCCTACTTGGACCAGGATCAGGGCAATTATCATACACTTTAGGTGATGTCACACCAAGGTTATTTGTCGCTTGGTCAGTTAAGATAGAGCTCAAAACTGGGGTTCCAGAATCTACAGTAACCACAAATTCACATAAAGTAAGCTACGTCACTTAGACTATTTAAACATTATAAACACGTTTTTTCTTCTTTCCTTTGGTTACTACTTACGAGTAGATATAAATGGCAAGATCGCAGAGTTGAAAGTAGCATCCAGATTTTTGTAAATAGCCACAATGTTCTCCATGTGAAAGGCTGATCTGATTTCTGCAAGGCAGGTGTTTTTTTTGAACCAACAGGTGAGTTTACAGTTATGAAACCAGAAAGAACAGCTAGAAACTGAACTTGACATTGCAAGACATGTCAGAAACATTAAGTAAATGAAATTGAAAAGTAAAACAGCACCTTCATTGGTAAAACGCTGCTGACATGCGGGGCAATGAGTGCTAAATTCAACACATGAACTGCAAGAATGAAATGGGTCATCAGAGATCCTAAAAATGGGGGGGGGGGGGGACACCCGTCACATTAAAATTTACAGGGGCCAACTCACTTGCAGAAAATGTGATTGCACGGAAGCAACATCGGCTTGTTCAGCATGTTCAAACTAGAGGAAGAGAATAAGAATATGAAGATTAATTTTCAAACGCACAATACATAGAAACTAGGCAAAAATGAATAAATCATGCTGAAAATCGACAGAAATGTGAATTTTGACTTAAGATGACTCTACCATGAAGCGCAGTTGAGCTCGAATCGAAGCTTCTGGAGATGAAAAATGCACGGATTTAGCGACCTCGCGACGTTCTGAATCTCCGACATTGCGATCTTCCTTTTTTTTGGTTTAGGGTTGTTTAGGGTTTAGCAGCGTTGAAGGGGTGATGAAGTGGAAATTGGTCGATTGGTTTTAGCTTTATGGGCAGCGGAGAAAGGGGGTGGTGGTGTGGTGGTGAGCATTCAAAAGTTAGCGGGAAGAGCAACTTATTGGCGGTCTTGGCTTAGGAAAATTTCAAACTCCCGCCCGCCATTAATGTAGCATATCTGTTTCTTTGGACTTTTCTAGGGTGAAGTTTCATATTTACCCCATTCATATTAATCTAGGTAAACTACTACATTTATAAAGATTATTCAAATTTATTCACATGTCAAGTTTGTATTGGGGGACAAATTTTTTACATATTCATATATTCTTTAATAATTTCCAATCAAATTGACAATTAAGCAAGATTCTTTACTTTTTGAATTTAATGCATATAAGACAGACGTAAATAATATTTAAAATTATTAATGATTCTACAACATTTCTTTAATTTAGGGTTGGGGTGAATCACTCACGCACACGAATACAATATTAGCAATGGTGGATAGAGAATGAGAGAGAAAAAGAGGGAGAGAGACATCCTTGGCCGATGGTGTCGTGGGACGACGGGGACGGCGATTCAACTTAGAGAGAGAGAGAGAGCATTGGGCAAGAGTTGGAGCCGTGGAAGAGTTGAAATAACTATGGCAGATGTTAGAAATATTGATAATTTTTTGATTTAGCATATGTTATAATATTATTGTAAAAGATAATTTTAGATAATATTGTTATAATTTTGATGATTTTTTGATCCGTGGGAGAATTGTAAACGATTTATAAGTTATAATACAATGTCATTGATTTAGCATGTGTTAGAGATTTATAACTTATAGAATGATATTTGCGATTAAACATGTGTTAAAGGTTTATGATATGATTGGTGGCTACAGTGATTCTGGGCCCCTTTGCCGACGGTTAATTCATTTTTACCCTAATAACACTTTTTAAATATTATTTATGTGATTAGTTATTTTTTTGGTATTACTTGAATATAGTTTATTTCGTGTGTTTAGGAAATTCTTGAATATCGGTTGAGGGTACTAGTTTAATGCATCGAGGTATGGAAGGGTGCTTTGGTCACCTACTGACATGGATGCCGAGGTTACGTTGTTATTTGAATATAGTACGAACAAGGAATAGCTCATCAAATAGAGCGAGTGTCAGCTGAATCTGGATACACTAATCATCTAATAACTGGCCAACTTATTTTCCTTTCCAACCATTACAAATACACATGAATCGCACGGAATAAGGGGAGAGGAGGGGGGGGGGGGGGGGGGGGGGGGGGCAATAAAAAATATAAAAAAAATTTTGC
>JAYDZE010054858.1:14965-26008 GCA_034509125.1 Monilaria moniliformis | reverse complement strand
GCATGGTAGTAATAAGATGTATTCGTGTTTTTGTAGAAAAATATAAATTAATTAAATTAAATCTCCAAATTATTTAATTCTGTGATTGTGTATGTGTTATTTTCCCACAATTGGTACTAGAGCTCCAGGTTCAGAAGGAGGGATTATGATGATGGGTGATTGAAAGATTTCAATCGAAAAGTCTGATGGGTGATTGAGCAGCGACACAGTATTTATTGTACTCACGTTTTTACTCTTGTTGTGGAAATGACTACTAACCGTATGGTGTTGAGTATGGTAGCTGCAGAAAACTTGTTATTACATCAGAGTGAGGGGGAACATGCTCAAATGAAGTCGCCAAAGAGCAAAAAGAACGTGACAAAATGAAGAAAGTCCCTTATGTATGTAATGGTGTGTACGCGACATGATATTGCTCATGCAGTGAGAGTAATGAGTCGGTTCATGGGAGATCCGTGCAAACAACATTGGAAGCAGTCAAGT
Organism: Monilaria moniliformis; assembly: GCA_034509125.1. Taxonomy (NCBI): domain Eukaryota; kingdom Viridiplantae; phylum Streptophyta; class Magnoliopsida; order Caryophyllales; family Aizoaceae; genus Monilaria; species Monilaria moniliformis. The sequence continues at coordinate 25,528 of JAYDZE010054858.1, read as the reverse complement.
GGATTCTATGATATTTGAGAGTTACCATAGACAAACTTTATATTTTGATGGCAAGATGTTTTATTCGAAGGTTATGTTGATGCATGCTTGGTGTCAAATGACCTTGATGAGAGAAACAGTACAACGGGTATATATTTACATATGGTGGTACCACTATTTCTTGGGCTTCTAACTTGCAGAAGGTCGTTGCATTGTCTACTGTAGAAACTGAGTATGTAGGAGTAACGAAGACAAATAAAGAGATGGTGTGGTTGCGGAATATTTTGGATAAGCTTGGAAATGAGCATAAGAATAGCACTCTCTACAACGATAGTCAAAGTGTTATATTGTTGGCAAAGAATCCGACGTTTCATTCAAGAAAACATGTTAAGTTGAAATACCACTACATATGTAATCTTTTGGAGAAGAAAACCTTGCAACTAGCAAAGATTATTGGAAGTGAAAATCCAGCAGACATGTTTACTAAAGTGGTGGCCATAGAAAAATTGAAGCTGTCTATAGCTCCAATTAGTCTTGGAACTTGAAGTGAAGGCATGGCATTGCCGCGCAGATACATGGAAGAAGTTTAGAAATTATGATTACATGTGAGATCAATCTATAAGTGGAAGATTGTTGTGTTGTGGAATCTTTATAAGGATTAGAATTAGAGCCCATGAGCTTCTTCTAGTCATATTATGATTTTGCTTATTAGAGTTTTTTCTTATTTATAAATAACCCCCCTTATTGTAATTTTAGAACGCACCATATTCTCATCATAAAGTCTCTAGTCTGGCTTGGCAGCGCCTTCAAATATAGTCTCGTATAATGTAACTTATCTGTTATATCATAATATGTATATTAAGAGGGTGTAAATAAGAATTTTGCATTTCAAATCTTCCTATACATTTCTTGTTAATTTATATAATAGCTTCATGTGATGGATCTTAACATTTTGTAATCGGTAAACATTTGAGCATGTGAGCAAGTGAGTTTTACAAAATCAAATCTATCTACACATGTTCAACGCAACAATGAATTGTACAAGGATAGCCATAAAACCAAGGCCTCCAATAATGAATCTTTTAGTGCAGGAAATATCATATAATTAAGGATTAATATCGATAAGAGATTGAAGTGGTACTCCGTAGTACAGAGATCAAAATTCCTGAAATTTCAACTAAGATAAAAGAGAAAGCAGAAAATATATAAATCAAAAACAATATATTGGCGCACTCAATATGTCACCTAAACGGGGGCAAATACATTGTCACATTTCTTGGTGTTGTGCACCACCTCAAAATTTTAATTTAGGAATTATTATTATTATTATAAAATCCAATTATGAAATTATCAACCCTAGTTAAACTAAAACCCAAAACTAAAAAAAATACAAAACTTAACTAATTATGAGGAAAACCCTAATCTTCAATGTTAAATTTTACCGAAGTAAAACACGATCGGAAGTACCTTGGAAGTTCTTATATTTTATACTCAATCAATTCAAACAGGTGATTGCGACTAAAATATCTATAATTTAAATCTCATCAATATATTATAGGTCGAGCATATCACACAATAGTTTTGTAGTCCCATATATCCTTCTTGCATGCTGCAGCCTTGAGTATCCCCCTTCACGAAAGAAAAAGAAATACCAATAACGTTTGAATGGATGTGAGCTTTAAACAAGTAACTATGGAAAACCCTCGCAAATAATGTGGAGAAGCCAGAACTCCGATTTAAAAGGGAGAGACATTAACTTTCAGAGAGAAAGACACCCACCCATAAAGGGATTTCTCTTGATTATGAAAGAGATTAAATTAGTGATTGATCTTTTGTTTATCCTATTTCCTTTATTTTTATTTTTATTTTTATTTTTATTTTTATTTTTATTTTTATTTTTATTTTTATTTTTATTTTTATTTTTATTTTTGCTGCAACCTCTACCAAACAAAATAATAAATGTGTTTTCCATTTCTGGTATCACCAATTTCTTTACAGACTCAAGCAACCAATTTATATCTATTGAAACTTCTAACTAAAGGTGTATGATATTCGGGAATAGTTTGTAGGTAGAGAACACATGGAATACAAATTAAATAACTCTCTCTCACTCTCACTCTCACTCTCTCTCTCTCTCCTTTCCAGATCTGGTTAGCAGTAAAACAAATACAGGAAATTAATTACAGTCCCCTTGAGGAAAATTAGCTAATTACCCCAAGATATGAACAATTTTCCTGCTATTTTGATAAAATTAAAGAAAAATCTAAATATGGAAATATTATGTGTGCAATATGCAGATGTGAATAATTAAAACTAAATGAAGCTAGAACTAAGATAATGAGAGAATAGGCTTTATTTTAAGCAATTTCGACAGAGCATATATAATATATAGATGAACGTATTGGTGTGTTTTGGTCAGGAAAATTATATCATATCTTTTATTTTTATATACAATCTTTTTATTATAAATAATGAACCAATACTTTATTTATTTCATTTAGCTGAAATAATGATTAGTAGGTGACAGTGAAATGGTGCTTCCCTGAAATCATTTTTTTCTTTCCAAATTACATTATGTCAATATTATTTATACACTATAACAGCATTTGTATTAATATAGTATGCATATAATTTATTTTACTCTAACGAATGTCATAATATTTTATAGATAAACCTCTATACGATTACTACTTTAAAAACCAAGGATATAATAATATTCTTTGCAATCATCAAACATTTCTTTAGAAGCTACAAAATCTTGCATCCGTCACCTCATTTTAACAATTTAATTCAATGATTTTAATTCCTCGTAATTTACTGTCCGGCCCCTGATCTTTGGGGAAACAATTCTGGATTTCTGAAGATTTTAATTAAGAGCAATAATTCGTGGGTTTTGCACGAGAAAAGCAAAGCTAAAAGGGGTCCAAAAATGGGAAAAAATGGACGGAAGGAAGCAAGAAAAACCCTAGTTAGAGGCCTGAAGCTGTCTGTCAAATGTCTATCCGGCCAAGGCTTGTGCGGTACGCAACAAATCCTCTCCAATCCCTAATCTCTCTCTCTCTCCCCCACAGACCACACAGACATTCTATAATACAGAGTAGTAATGGCAGTTCCCTTCCTCGTATATCTGTATGGCAACTGCGCTCACTCAGTATGTATTAAATTTTCTGCTAATTTTGCCCACCGCCGATTGCGATGCATAACTGTTACAGGCCCCCCTCACTCCTCTCTCTCTCTCTCTCTCTCCTCTGTGTGAGTGTGAGTTTGCAGATCTTTTCGCACCTGAAATCTCGCCTTCTTGGAACCATTAGGTCTATAAATAACCACCTCTTTTTCACTCTTTAATCATCACTCTCAATACCCCTTTTTCGAGTCTAGTTTTCCCTCAACATCGAATTAGGTCTTATCCCATGTGTGATCACATCCCTTTTGTTCAATTTTTTGTTTTTGATAATCATCTGAATTGAAATCATGTAAAGCTCCTCCTTCCAACTGGATCTCACTTTGAAGCTTTTGTTTATTCTTGTCTCTTCTCTTTTCCCCCTTCCTCAGCAAGTGATGTCAAATTAGGGTTTTTATTTTCGAAATCCCCTAATTACGTGCACTGTCTCTAGCCTTTCTATTTTTTTTTCAATATTTTTGTACATCGGCAGAGAGAGAGAGAGAGAGAGAGAGAGATCAGTCAGTTTTTGCTGATGGAGCATCATCAAGATTCACATGTTTTTCTAGGGCTACATGAGATTGTTTTTTGGAGAGGCCTTCAACGGGTCCCAACTTTTTCTTTCCAACAAACAAATATCTTTTTCAATTTGTTTTTTTGTAATCTTTGTTATAGTCTGAGAAATATATGTATGAGAATCTTGATGATGCTGCAGCGGCAATGAATGACTATTTTTTTACTTCTACGAGTTTATTATAAGGTACGCATACTTAGTTTTTTACCGAAAGAATACACTACATATAATTTGTGAAGGATCGAGTTTGTGATTATTCACTTTTAGGGCTTATATTTTTGTGTGGTAAAAGTATATTATTTTTTTTGGAGCAAGTGTGAAATATAATTATCTGTTTACTGTTACAGACAAGTTTCCTCCTAAACGCTTTCTTGAAATTATTTACTGGTATAAATTTTGTGTTTTATAAAATGTTTTCTATACACACTAAGAGACAGATTTTCCAACTATTTAGTTACAGCCTTCACGAAAATCACCTGTTTTTCATATTTTGCAAGTTCTTATCTCAAATATATTTATCTCCTATGTAAAGAGCATTGAAAATTCCCTCAATACACTTGGTTAATTTGATTTTATTACAATTGTTTATTCTTAAAAACGACTATTAATATATGAATTTATATACTTCAATTTGATGTAGTATCATTATATCAGTTTTTGGAATTTTGCTCTACTAGTTACTTTAATAGCATAATAAATTGGCAGTATATATATTTATATATACTGTTGTGATATATTCCCACACAATAACTCAGTTACAACGCAGCGTTATTTTGAATAAATTAGGGTGAACTTCAACATTCATCCTGCTCACTGATAGTACTAATAATACAGTACTATAAAGCCAGAGTGGGGGCATTACCACTAACATTCCATAATTACTCATTAGAATTTAGATTAAACTAATTTATAATTTAAAATCATGTACGATTACCTATTGCTGTAAATTCGTGGAGGTCTCCTAGCACTTAATTCATTAATTAAAGGAGGCTGATTCAGCCTTTCAATTAAAGGCTCGTAAATCTTAAATAAACCTTCAAACAAACTATTCAGTATTTGCTGTTGAAAGATCGGATCTGCAGTACTTAATTTATTGTTCTTTACTTCGTAGAAAATTGATTTATTGTATTTTTTCCTCTACGACAAAGTATAAAGATATACTAATTGAATTTATTCTTCAAGATTCCTTGTTAAACATTGATTAGGGCCCCATTAGTTTCAGTTTGGGAAAAATACAGTTGCACGCCATTTTCCAAATGTACATATTTCTTACAATGGCAAAGCTGGTTCCAGTTTTACACATTATTATTTGAGAGTTTTGTTCCTTTTCACGTTGCACGTAGAATAATATTGTTTTGTTTTGTAAATTTGCGATAACTACTCATCACAACATGTGTTGGATAATTAAAACTGGTGCATATATTTGCAGAACTCGGCTGTGCATTTATACTTTTGAATATTGTAAAACGTTTAACTTAATTTAATGTGTTTAATTAAAAAGTGAATCGAGAAAGGAATTACTAATAAGATAAATGATTTATGGAAACATGAGCGATGGAAATAAATGAATTGGTACTGATGGTGGACAGCTATTTCCTTGAACCTTTTCTGCCAATAAAGAATTTGTCAAGCATCCCATTAAGTTTTGAGTTTTAACAATCAAATAAAACTTATAAAATATTCCGTGTGTACTGCTTTGTTTTCAAACAAGTAGAATTATAGGAGAGTAAAATTTGTAATTTGAGAATGAAGGAAGGTTAAGTTTATTTTTGGCAGTTTGTACATTGATCTTTAGTGATTTCAATACTTAAACCATTAAATGTCTTCTATCTTGAAGTGCACTACATATTTAGTCGTCGTTAGTTGCCGCCGTAAATTGCCTTAAGAAATCACCAGTGTTTTGTGTTCGAAAATTTAGTAATTGAAAAAAGGGGAAAGTACTATGTTGGGCCCAAAGTCCAATTCTACGACTGTGCTGAAAGATACCGTTCTCATAATATAACAAGTGAAATATGAAATTTATACACCGTGTGCCTTTAAAAGACTAAGTCATTCTTCCGCATGAGTGATAAAATTTATTAATGTTGACATATCTTATTGTTTTGTTCTTTTGAATTATTTTTAGTCTTCTTCTTAAAAAAAACATCGCACAAAAAAGAAAATAAGAATTAAAGGTACAAAAATAGGCTAAAACAAAATGGTTCGAAAAAATATACTTTAAAATCCAAAAGAGAACACCTCGAGATTTCGATGTAAAAAGGCTAAAACCATCGGAGGAGATTATCGTATATCTTAGTCGTAAAGAAAATATGGCAAATTATTATGACGTTGCAAAATTTGATTTATTTGAATTAGTCCTAAGCCCATGATGATGATCCAAAATAGTGTTCTTAAGCCCACGATGGCTTCCACTGTGGCCCATGGTCGTTGCACCATTGTGGGTTTTGTTTTTTTATTAAAAAAATTAAAAAAACATATTTGAAGCTTTTAATTTTTGGATTGTCTTTAAAACTTCAAATAACTTCATTTAATTTGGTGTAAGAGAAGCTTTTCATGTCATTAGATGTACAAATGAACAAGAAATATTCACAACACCTTATAATAAATAAATAGTAACAACCACATCATAACCCTCAAAAAACACAGCAAAAGTTCTCGACATTAAAGGTGATCTTTTGAAAAAAAAAATCGAAAGATAAGACCTGAAACTTCGTTTTGTCCAAGAACAAACCATTGGAGAAGGCTACAAGTGTGTTTCTGAGATGTAAAAAATGTATGACAAATCACTGTGACGTCGCGAAATTTGATTTTTTCAAACCGTTCTTATGCCTACAGTAGTGGCTCACGATGGTATTCTTAAGCCCACGGTGGTTCATTACGACAGATTTTGTATTAAACTTATGTATAGTTATAATTATTAGGTTGAATTATATGATAACAGATTGATTAATAACATAGTTTGTAAACAAAATAATGAATCCACGACCGTGGGTCATGCTATAATCGTTGACGAAGACGACAACCACCATGGTCCACGATGGCTTCCATCGAAGCTCACAATGGGTACAACATCGTGACCCAAGGTCATTACACCGCCGTGTCCACGGTTGTTGCACCACCATAGGTGTGACTGAAAAACCATAACATTATTTCTATTTTTTTCTAATAATTTTGTTCTAATCTCAGATGATAAGTGAACCTATCTTAATATATTGTGACGGTCATTGGAACCAATCGAACATACGTAGATGGGGATACAGTTTCTCTAAGTGGAGGTGAGCAACTTGAGTCGGTATCATCTCATGCAGTTGATTAAAGATGCATTATACGGTGGAAAAGACACAGATTATTCGATTCTCTATTTCACATGTTTGGACGACGGGAGACAAGTTAAAATTTTGCTAGAAAGTGATATCAAGTTACTTCAAATGCTAGTGGAATTGAAAACGGATCTGGAAATTATGTCACTCAGAGAGGTAATTAATATGTCAAATGAGTGAATAAGGGAGGCAACAACTCGGGACTAGAGCACGAAGACATACATCACAACGTGCCATATAAAAATGAGCAAGGAATTTCTATGAATAAGATGAGGAGAATAACTCTAAAGACAAATAGGATAAGAGGCGTAGAGATGTGATTGATATTATGACTTCAGAGTTCTTTGCTTGAATTCGACAGTCGCCACAAATAAATAGGATTTTCGGGCACCAAAACTTCTCATCAGACCAACAAACCAGCCGTAATGAGCATGATGGATGTGATGATAATGTAAACTGCACATAACGGAATTGGATCATCACATTACCTAATTTTAACACTACATTGCCATTGTGTTGGGTCGAGTTGTCTCCACCACCCATTGGCGTACTCGTGAAGATGGACACATTCCGGTCCGAACATTCCTTGAAAATGGTTGTGGGCAATATATCATATGGATAACATATTAGAGTATGCCACTGATTGTTTCGTTAGTGATCGTTTGGTGTATCTTTGCAAGCAAGGTAGAAACAATTACTTTTTCGGATTGTGCGTTGTTCAGGGTGCATGTATTTAGAAACAATTACTTTTTCGTATCTGTATTTGTTGCGCTAGCGTAATCCAGGGACGATTTATGATATGCAGATAACTAGAGATGGAGTGTTTCGGTACATGTTCTTTGCTCTCGTACATTGTATCCATGCACTCAAGTGCTCTATTCGGCTGATGATTGTGGTGGATGTGACCCACCCCAAGAGAATGAACAAAGCTATTTTGTTTGTCGCCGTTACAGTAGACGGAAACGAACAAATTTTTCCCCTTGCAGTTGGTATTGGTCCAATATAGAACATTGAAGCGTGGACTTGGTTTCTTTATATCTTGGCGCAAGTGTTACAATCCACCTGAAATTCTGGTTTTTGTATTCGACCAACACAATAGCATCATTGAGCAATTTAGTCCATCTGCTATTATCATCTACAGAAGAATTTAACTCGATACGGAACTTATGTTGCAGCCATTTAAAAACATGCCAAGTACAATTATTGGGATGAAGATTTAGAACATTATTATTCGCATTTAGAGTTTTAAGAATGGATGTGGCTCACACATGACTTTCTATAATTGGATTGGAGATGTGGGCTTGGCCAAAGTGTCCAGTACGACGATACGATTTCATGACTTCAAATGCAACTGAGAGCATGAATTCTCGCCTATTGTGGGTCAAACGTCTACTAATATGCTAATTACTCAAGATACATCGCTTGATTATGAATCAATGGATTGACGAGTGACATGCACTTGCTATATCAAGGGATCATGAGCTCACGGCGACATTATATACCAAGTTATTTGCTAGTATAGCACGCGATTAACACCTAATTGTTAGGGGTACCACTACACATGCATATAAGGTGGAAGCAAATAAAGCTATCTAGTCGACCTTAAGATTTGAACATGGAGGTGTCGAGAGTTTCATTTGGACGAGATTTTATGTTTCCACGCTGTTGTCGCGATTGCATTTATAAAGTAATTTTTCATATTCATCAACAAGTTATTGAACCATTATTACATATATGAAATAAATATTTCTTTTGATCAGACAGGCGGAGTCCGCTGCTGGTTAGTTAGTGTATGATTACGTCAATCACTATATCAAACAACGAATATTGATCGAGACTCATACAGAGAATAATAGGTCAATACTATATCTCGATGATTGGAATGTTATAATGAATGTCCCATTGAACATTTGCCAACCATCATAGAAGGTCCCACAAGATGGTCGTTAAAGAATGAGTCGTGCTCGTTCATCAGTTGAGGATGCGAAGACTAGACATCATAATCAGGTGTATTCTATGTGTAAATGAATAGGAGCACGTGTAGAACATTCATTCCAATAGGTAGTGGTGTTGATTTTAATGTAACTACCGAAGAAGGAGGACTTGTTTGACCAATTTATGATTATATGATTAAAAATGAGCATCCATAACCATAAAAGGCAAACTATGTGACAATGCTAAATTTCTCCTCAGAATGGGAAATAAGCTTTTAATACAAAGCAATTCAAAACATGCTTTTCAGTATACAAAGCCTAACATCACAATCGCGAGTTAGCTTTCATAAGTGAGCCATCATGGGTGAGCCACCATCGTGAGTGATCCATCGACGATGGGTCACTCACGATGGTGGCTCACTCACGACAGCACCATCGTGGCCATATAAACATTGCAACCCATGGCTCATCCGTGGCCATATACACATCGCCAACATAGTTCTTCCATTGCTACTCACGGCTACCTGACAACAATTTGGAACACCCACAACTTCAAAACCATCATAGAGCGACTATAAATTCAACTCATAGTAACACCAAATTCGAACTTCACTAAACATGAATTTCAATTTAAATTTCAAGTTTGGAATTAGGTAAGGATCTAACCAGAAGCTGTGGTTCGTGGTCATATTCTTCTATAGAGGACGACGATGTTGTCTCGCATTTGCATGACTAGTCACTCTCGATGTCTATGTTGCTCATCTCGCAAAATGTCGGTCATAGGGGTGGTGCAGTGGTCGTGGCTGTTGGCGGTAGGAAATGTGCGGTGGTCGTGAGTGGCGACAGTGGAAAGTGTAGTTTGTCGTGGAAGAGGTGCAACACTCGTGGGTGGCAGCGGTGGAGATGTGCAGCATCGTGGGTGGTGGTGTCACCGATTTTGAAGAAACTGTTGGGAGAGGAGAGACGGTCGTGGGAAGAGAGATAGATTTTGTGGGGATCGATTCCTTTTTATTTTTTTAGGATTTGACCTTGAAGATTTTGTAGGGACCAATTCCATTATCTTTATTATTTAAAAAAATATTCTTATTTAATTATCTATGATTTAAGGGTGGGCCATTAAAAAGGTATTGTAATCTTTTAAATCATAATGGTATAGAAAATTCATATATTTATGTGATATTATATATAACTTCTTCTGTTTTTTGGGCATTGTACATGTTGCCCAGAGCTCCCTAATCTATAATCGGCTAAATATTTGCTCAATTCCAACCGATTTATGTTGTTTGGACCATTTTTTTTCAATAATTTTTTATTTAAAATCTATTTTTGATTTTGACATATTAGCATCCAAATAATGTATTTAATTTTCAAATTTGAATTGGCTTGATTTTATTTTTATAAATGTGAAGCTACTGGGTTTAAAACTTTAAATTATCAAATATTCATAAGTGTACTTTTCAATGGAACTCCAACTAATGAAAGGTTTCATTATTTTAATAAATTCATGGAGTAAATGATTTTTTTTTAATGAAAATCTGACTCAATTGATATTCTTTGGGGGGGGGGGGGGGGGGGGGGGGGGGGGGGGGGGGGGGG
>JAYDZE010054858.1:0-14955 GCA_034509125.1 Monilaria moniliformis | reverse complement strand
TATTCTAACCCCCCCCCCCCCCCACCCACTGTTACCGAGACAAGCACCTTCTTATTTAAGGTGTCACTTGTTGTCACTTCTATCTTTGTACTAGGACTTTTGTTTTGAGAAACTTGTACTAGGACTTTTTATTAGTCAAGCTAGTTCTTTTAATGATTACTGACAAAAGTTTCTAATCATAAAGACTGCGGAATTATAGATTTCAGAATATATAGCTGGTGCTTTGAAAAACTATACTATAGATAGTTGGAGTAAAACTTGCACGAGTCCTTAAAGTTAGTATTTTGAAGGACATTTACTTATTATTAGATTGATGAAATATATGATTGAATATTTAAATAATAAAATAGTTAAAAATAAGTTAAAATATAATTAATCTATTAAAATAAATAATAAATTAATTTAAATTATTTTTATCTAAAATTGATTTAGCAACTCTAAAGCATTGCAATACATCTCGATTCTTTTCTAGACGGAACTTAACTAGGTCATAACCCCACCAAGGCTACTTAACAAAAAAAAAACTCCAAGTCGCACAACCCACTCAATGAAGTACTAATTTTTATACACATGTAAAAAAAAGTACTAATTTTTATTAAAAAAAATAACATAACGGTGTCAATAAAATAAAAAAGATAAGAAAAAAAAAGGACTATGAAAAAGCATAACATAATATTTTCCAAATAACGGCTAGTTTTGCTTCCCTTCCATTACTCACCAGCTACCAATAGTTCGCTCACACAAATACAATTGACCGTTGGAGCCATTACTTATTCAAAACCCTAACACCAAAATCCCCAATTCCCTCTGTCTCTCTCTTCCGCCATTAACACTTTCTTCACCAATTCTCGCAGAAAAGCCTTCGCACCGAGGCCTTTTCTACGAGCTCCCTTGTCGCAAGACGATCAATTTTCAGCTTCCCACAATTTGTTCAGAGCTTAAAACAAAAAAATAAAATAAATATGGATACCGCTCAGAGAAGAAAGAGTGGCCTTAATCTGCCGGCTTCGATGTCGGAGACATCTCTGCGGCTCCAAACGCTGTCCTCCGTCTCCCCGATCAAGCTGTCGTCGCCGCTGAAATCGATGTCTCCGAGGACTATCTCGAATCTGTCGGCATCCTCGTCGCCGTCGAAATCTACATCTGCTTGCAGCGACAGGTTCATCCCCTGCCGCTCTTCATCGAGGCTGCACACATTCGGTCTGATCGAGAAGGCATCTCCGGTGAAGGAGGGAGGGGGCGGTGGCGGGAGCGAGGCGTACAATAGGTTGTTGAAAACTGAGCTTTTCGGGACTGATTTCGGGTCTTGTGATTTTGGTGCAGGTGGTGTTAGAGGAGGGGGTTCGCCGATGAGTCCGAGCAAGAATATGCTGAGATTCAAGACGGAGCAGCACTCTTCCGGGCCCAATTCGCCGTTTTCGCCGTCGATTTTGGGTCAGGACAGTGTGAGTTCTGGGGAGGCGGCAACGCCGCCCAAGCCGCCGAGGAAGGTGCCCAAAACGCCTCACAAGGTATACTTTTGTTGATTATGTTTCTGTAGTTGCAAGCAATGTATGTCATTCTATGAGAATTTGATAGTCACTGATAAATCACGCTCATTTGTGAACTAATCAGCTCATAGTTTCCACTAACAATTGATAGTATTTGTGATTTTCAATTTTTTGTCAAACATGCTTGCATAGCACTCAAAATGGAGCTGAACTTTAGTGGCAAGACTAGAAGAATTAATTTTTTTACATTTAGACCTAAGGTATACTTGGTTACATAAGAAATGGAGCTGACTCAGTAGCAAGATTATGTTTGGACCAAGATCATCAATGAAATAAGCTTTTCTGTCTAAAAGCCATACATAACTGTTTTTAGTTAGCTTGAATTGTGTCTATCTATCACTCTGTTCTTTTCTGCTTTTCACTATGACTCTAAATTCATAAATTATTCTTGAGCCATAAATGTGAAGTTGGGATTCAGGCTTTTTAGGTGACCAAGTGCATCATTATTCAACTCAGTGAGTGCATTGTTGCAGGTACTAGATGCACCATCGCTTCAAGATGACTTCTATCTGAACTTGGTTGACTGGTCGTCTCAGAATGTTCTTGCTGTGGGACTGGGAACTTGTGTTTATTTATGGAGTGCTTCGAATAGTAAAGTGAGTTCTAAGATTTATTATTACTTATATGGCTGCTTTTCATTGCTTTCTGCCTTGTTAGTATCCAACTTCATTATGCAAGAATCATCCAACTGAGAGGTCAATTATTGACAGGTAACGAAGTTGTGTGACTTGGGACCCAATGACAGCGTCTGTTCGGTCCAATGGACTCGAGAGGGCTCGTACATATCAGTCGGTACAAGTCTAGGTCAAGTTCAGGTAAATATCGTTAACTTGCTGAAATGTTTTATTGCAAAGCTATAGCGTTAAGGATGTCCATTTGAAAGGCAGAAGCATGTGTGGTTTATGGTGTAGGTTTGGGACGGAACTCAGTGCAAGCGTCTCAGAACAATGTCTGGACATCAAACTAGAGCAGGAGTACTGGCATGGAGTTCACGGATATTATCCTCTGGAAGCAGAGACAGAAACATACTTCAGCATGATCTTCGTGTTCCAAGTGATTATATCAGCAAGCTTATTGGACACAAATCCGAGGTAACCACATTCATCTCTCTGAATATAGAACTGTTTCACTTTGATTCCTTGATGATCGAAGGCTAACCAAGTTTTTTGACCCCTTAGGTGTGTGGATTGAAGTGGTCCCATGATGACCGAGAGCTTGCATCTGGTGGAAATGACAACCAGGTATAGATGTTATTCTCTATCATAATCATACACAAATTGGATTCTAACAACTGAAGATGTATAAACTTTGCTTGGATTCAGTTACTGGTGTGGAATCAGCACTCCCAGCAGCCGATTTTGAGACTAACGGAACATACAGCTGCCGTCAAAGCCATTACCTGGTCACCTCACCAAAACGGTCTTCTAGCCTCTGGAGGCGGAACTGCTGATCGTTGCATCCGTTTCTGGAACACCACGAGTGGCAATCAACTAAATAGTGTCGACACTGGAAGCCAGGTTTGCCTTGAGAAACTTACAAGATGACTGTTATATACATAATCAACTGCTTCTAAATTGAGCAAGTGATTCTCGTAGGTTTGCAATTTAGCCTGGAGCAAAAATGTCAATGAAATAGTTAGCACCCACGGATATTCCCAGAACCAAATAATGGTGTGGAAGTATCCAACTATGTCAAAGGTACTGGTAATTTCCTTATTGCGTCATGTCTTTTTTGTTTGTTTTTTAGGATTCTCAAACCATGTCTTTTCTTTATAGGTGGCAACACTAACTGGGCATAGTTTGCGGGTATTATACCTAGCAATGTCTCCTGATGGTCAGGTATTATACAAGCACATTCACTGAGTGTTTACCATGTTGTTTCAACTGCCTTTCTATGTCGTGTGGCAACAGTTTTAATTACTCATCCTAAATTGGTACTTACAGACGATTGTCACCGGAGCAGGAGACGAGACGCTTAGATTCTGGAACGTATTTCCATCCGTTAAAACGCCTGTAAGTGTCAATATGTCATGCATTGTTGTTGTATTCATCATATATACATGCGCACTGAATTTTGAACTTAATTATTTGTTGTTCGTGACATCAGGCACCGGTGAAGGACACTGGCCTTTGGTCTTTAGGAAGAACTCAAATCCGATGATGATGTGATAATAGAAAACATCATGTAAATTTATAAACCATACACAAAAGGAAGGACCATTTTTGTATTTTTTTTTTATTTGATGTGGAATTGTAAAGTGAATTTTCCCTTTTTCTTTTTATTTTCCCTAACTTGTGCAGCATTAGTAAGTAGCATCATACGACTGACTGTATTATGTTTTGAATGTATAAGACAGAAGCTGAGATTAACTTCCGTAGAATTCTGCAACTCATTGTAAAAATTGTGCAACTATTCTTTGTATTTATTTATTTATTTGAGGTTTTAATACAAAGTTTACACTTCTTTTTTTAATTTTGACTTTGAAGATTGCATTGCAAACAACGATATTGGTTTGTTTGCGAAAATGTACAACGATAACAATCTCTACGGCCCAAAGAAATCCCTAATTACTCTAGATACACTTTTTTACAGGGATAATTGATAATTCAATCAAACTTTGGTTCGATCTTTGAAGATAATTTTAATAAAATGAATAACTACACAGTAATAAAATAAAATTAGTCTTCCAATCTATCTTATATATATATGCATTAAATTATTACTAATATAATATAATAATAAATAAATGAATTGAAAATTTCAAGTTCACTATAAAAAATATTTCAAATTTTAAAACATATTTTAAAATTTATCAAAATGTGTTTATATTACAAATCTTAAATTAGGTTTTTTAACATATTAAGATCCATCATAACTTATCTTTTACGTTAAATCAGTCAGCAACTCAAGATTAATCAAACATCATTCTTATTCAATGTCAATTGTTAATTTTGATACTAATAATATTTAATCGTGTCTGAATTTAAGCATATATTATCAAATTACCCCAATTAAATGTTATACGTTCTATAAATATGAGTAATTTTCCTTATTAACCATTAGAGAGATCATATATCACTTATTAGTTCCATCGTTAGTTTTCAGCCCAATTAGAAAAAACAATACACGAATTTTACATAGTAAATACCAGAGGCTAAATTGTCTAGGAAAAAAAAATGCGCAAGAGGGTTTTTGTGAGAGTTTAGAGTTTTATGGGATTTGAGATTTGATGGTTTTATTATTAGGTAAATTATATTAAGTATGGATTCAACATGTATACACGAATATTTATAACTAAAAAGTTTATAATGGGCGAGGGATGTATAATGTATCTAATGGTTTATTTTATGATGATTCGATTAATTAATGCTAACATACACAAAATTGTCCATAGGGTTTTGGATTCGATTAATTGCTAGCATTAACATATATACGAAATCGTATATGTTAGCTTTTATTTTTATTTTTTGAATTACAGCTTTTATACGAGATGACTCGAATCTCAATCTATTTATTTGAGAGGAAACACACTTATATGGTAATTGATAAGTACCGAAGGTTAAATTATCCGGAGAAAAAATGCACAATCCTACGGAGGGGTTTAATAAGTGGGATGAATGAGGGAATATATGGGAGTAATATATGTGGGTTGTGCTGGGTTCATTAGCTGAATGGGCCGTAAGTTAAAGTCTTATTTTATGGGCTGATTTATTGGCTGTGTTCTAGGCAGAATTATTGATTTTCAAGCAGATTTTGGGTGCATTGTGAAGTAATTAGGGCTGTTATTTGGGCTCTAATTTTTTGCCATTTTGGCTAAATTAAGGAAACCAATTTTTAAGTAAAACTCTTTTTTTAATTAATTTTTTGGCCTATTATTTGGGCTCAATTTTAAGGTAGTTTGTGGAATAGTTTTTCTCAATTTAGGGTTAATTATGCATTTTGAATTAGAATAAGCATACATAGAGGTGATTATTCGGTTAGTCGGTTATTGGTTAACCGATGACCGAACCGATTAAGGTCAGTTATCAGTTAACTGATAATCGAAATTTTCTGTTTTGGTTCGATTTCGGTTAGTTGTTACAAAAAAATTGGTTATCGGTTATAACTGATAACCGATCGATTATAACCGAAAAGACCGATCTAAGTAATTTTTAAATATATGTCTTAGGATCGAGACCTAGCGCCTCCCTTTTCTCGCCCACATTTCCTATCCCACATCGGTGGGAAATGAATTCTCGCCCACCCCCTTGTCTCTATTTATTCTCAGTCGTTTCCCATTTTTATTCCACTCATTTCCCATCCCACATCGGTGGGAAAAGAATAAGAAAGGATAATGTGGCTCTTTTAAAAAGTAGGGCCTCATAATACTTCTCTTATGAAATGTATGGGCCTCTTTGCCTTTGCATTTGGATCTTACTTTAGTCATATATGGCCTATGGACGTAAATTGTCCATTTTGATAGTTAAAATTAGTTTCAAAATTTTATTTCGATTTTATCGGTTAACCGACTAACTGAGCGGTTAGAAGCCTAACCGAATCTCTATCGTTATCGGTTTCAGTTCATAGTTTCATAAAAAATTTAGTCGGTTAATCGATAATTCGGTTCGGTTATTAACCGAACCGACCGATTAAGCAGCCGTAGGCATACCCCTCATTGTTTAAATTCCAAAAGAAAATTTTAATTATAAGCACTTATGTCAAATGATATTATATTAATACCATAAACATAAAGTGATGTGTTCTTACAAATTTAGATTTATTAAAAGGCATATATTTGTGTGTATAATTAAATGTAATGATGCGTAATTTAAATTAAATAAAGAAAAACCACAACATCATTAATTGTTTATCTTAAATTGTGTATGTAAGGTTATCGATCACTTACGAAAATTACATAACTTGTGATTAATTATGTAAGTATAATAAATTTTATCCCATAGAAAATTATATTATATTTATATGATTAATTAGGATAAGATGACATATTATTTTCTTAATTAGCCCACATGTATTAAGAAAAGGTATATAGTTTGTTAGTTTTATCAGTTATCATATGATTGGTTAATTGTAACATGTGATTTTTTATATAAGCATAATAAAATTTATCCTACGGGAAATTTTTTTATACTTATATGATTAATTAGGACAAAATAACATATTATTTTCTTGATTTGTCCGTAGGGATCAAGAAAAGGAATATAATGTGTTAGTTTTATCATTTGGTTTTATAAATCATTTTGGTTAAAACTTAGCCCACCTGGAGTTTATTTGGGCGATTCATATTCATTCTACTCAACATGTTTTGCATTTGGTAAAACATGATTTGTTTGTTTATTAGTCGCAATTTGTGATAATTATGTATTTAATATTTGTGCAGTTATAAAGTTTGTTATATTCTCTTGCATTAAATGTGAAGTGTTTTGTCCTGGATGAAGAATAACTATAGAATATGGAATGAGATAATTCTCTTTCATAGGGTGCATGAACATCAATTATGACACAAGGATAAACGAGTCACTCATGCCTACTAGCACTATGGATAATGATTAATTTATGAAAAATGGAACGATAATCATTTCAATTTGGTATTCATGTAATCAAAGTATCTGCTAGTATTCGTGATTCTATAAAGGAATCTAATGACGTTCAAACGCTATTAAAGGCCATTGAGGAGCATTTTTTAGCTATCTGACAAGGTCGTAGCGAGCACTCTATAAAACTATTAGACTTACTAGCTCTAAAGATGTGCATAAACACGTTACTTCATATGTCATATGTTGTAATTGGTCTGAGTTATGAGACAATGCTATATTGGATAAGATGAATTATATGGCGTCTAATGGAGTCTATATTCTTGCCGAGTTACTGAATGGTACAAAACTATCAATTGTGAATGGGTCTTTCGAAACAACGAGAGACTTTGTTGGTAACATCAAAGGGATATTAGACTAGTCTTATGACCAAAGAATTAGCTCAATGGAGATGTATTTCACTCTCATTTCTCTGTTATGAATCTAAAATGTTTGGCATTAGTCATAACATAAGATGGATTGATTTCAATTTTTCGATCCACATTTATAATATTTTGCAAGGGCTACTAATCTAAGTTCACCAACCGCCAGTGAACAATTCATCTATTTTGAATTTAGATGTGTTCACGTATGCAGACATTTCGTATATTCAGATTGGTTTGTCATGCGAAAACTAATGCGAATATTGGGATATGTGTTATGAATGTCAATTTCTCTATTTCGTGGCATCAAATTAGAGATAATATCCCAAGATAAGAAAATATGCTAAAAAACATTTTAAATATATCATACGTGTTGACAAAGATTTGGGATACTATTAGTAGTTTTGTAGAGCTAATTCGCCCAACTTTCAGACCAAAATCCGGCTCATTCGGATCCGGACCCTCCCTCGACGGCGACAAAGTTTCCCCTCCTCCGCCACAGTAACCCGACCACAACGCTGACCGGCTCCACCCCCTTCTCAACCGCGCCGTCGTGGCGAATGAGTGGTGGCGGTGGGGCATGATGAAGAAGCGGTGGCGAGGGTGACTACGTGACTTTTTATTTTAGGGTTAGAAAATGCAAAAAATAAATCACACGTAAGGGTTGAACCCATGACTTTCTAGTAACGAAATAGGTTCTCTATCTAATGAGCTACATGCACTTTTTACATAAATGTTAAATGTATTAAATTTATTAGTTATTAATTTTATTTTTCCAATTCTTCGATCGATTATCAATTTGGATCAACTTTCAATAATCGGGACCGAACTGAAGCTCTAAATTTCGATTAACGATTAAATCGATAACCGAAAACCGAACCAGTAGCCCTAAGTATTTTTGTATTGTATATAAATTCACTTCAAGAGTTAAACAATCCAAAATCACATATCCTTAATAATTACAATAAAAAGCAAATTGTTATGTTTTAAGCAACTTGCTCCCGATAGTTCATAATATTGGGCAAATAGCTCGTTCCATCTAATGGGAAATTAACAGTCGTTAAACTAGGGGAGTTACTTGCCCAACTCTATAAACGTTATGTAGCTATTTATTTTTTGATGTAAACGTAAGGGGTGTTGTTGCTACTTTACTCTTTTTTTTTCTTTTTCTAAATTCCTAAGTTATTTTTTCTTATTACAATTTGTTAACAAATAAAATTCTTATATTATGCATTCTTTTTTAAGAGATTAGTTTATTCTTAAATTTATATTATATTTCTTTTCTTTTTTTTCTAAATACTTAATTTATGCCTTCTTAATTATATATTGTATTTCTAATTATTTAATGAACATGTTATTGGCATAAGCATAATTTGTATATTTAAGTAAGATAATTTATATATAAGTTATTATAATACCACATCATCATATTACATATATATTATACGATGATTTGAATTCTCTCTTTCATTTGGGGTCTTACATGATATCTTATATATTATTTATTTATATTTATATTAAAAAAAAAAAATTTGTGCATTTTTAATTTATATATTTTTAAGAAAAATTGAATTATACATTGAATAGTTAGTGGTTATTACCAACTTAGTAACCTATATAAAATATATTAGAGATAATGCTAAAATATAGCTCAATCATATATTCTACATGACATCCCCATATATTTTTAATTTTATTTATCAAAATTCTCCATTTAATGTTTCTATATTTTGGATATGATTTTTTGCTAAAAAGATGTATAATTCTAGGATTTATATATATTGATTGATATAGATACACATTATAATTCTTTTATATAATTTCATAGATAAAAAACACCCATATTATTTGTAGAAAAAACAAAACACTCCCTAATGTTCATAAAGTTGGGCAAATAACTCCCCTATCTAACGACTGTTAACTTTCCGTTAAATTAAAAAGGGTTTTGTCCAACATTATGAACAATAAAAAGCAAATTGCACAAAACATAACTTTAAATAGCTATTTACTTTTTGGTGTAAATATTAGGAATACTTTTGCTACATAATCATAATATTGCCTTAATTGAGCAATAACGATAAAAGTTTATTTTGGCGGGGTGGGTGCCGATAGTGGCAGTCGACGTCGTTAATCTCTACAAATGCACGCAAATTTCTAAATTTAAAAACCATTAATTAGTTCTAATAACATATATTACTATATAAGCCCTCAAGAAAAACAATATTAGTATATACCGCCGCAAAAAAAATACTAAATACATTTAGTTACTTTATGGATGAGCACAGAGCATGTAGGGAAGGCAAGCCTAATAAGACATGTTCAGTTGTTCATTTTCATAATATGATCAAGAATTGGAATATGAGACTTTTGATCACGACCTTATCGACTCTACCCGTCACTACAAAGAGGATTATTCATGCTATTTTCTCAACATAAAGATTGAAAAGGAATAAATATTAATATATCATCTCAAAGTTATGAAAATAAAATAATAGAATTTAATTAAGTAGGACTTTAGTGTGACGACATAGCTCGAAAGTTAGTTTTCTTTCAATGCATAATTTAGTAGATAATTTCTCAATGGATGAGTTTTTGTGTTTTATTTTTTCTATTTTTTAGTAACTTAAAATAAGAAAAGAAAACTACTATAAATTTAGGAGTATCTTATGCAATATTTTCACTAAGGGGTGCGTTTGGTAAAATGAATTTGAAATTGATTTGTAATTACAATTATATGGAATTGAATTTGAAGTTATGGTATTCTAATTCAATTCCAAATTTTTTGTTTGATAAATCAAAAACTAAACAAGATTTGGAATTGACTTTTGATTGAATAATTTTTTTTAATTTTTTTATTTATATAAATTATGTAGTTCTATATATTTTGAGTTGTGTGCGCAAGTGTATGTGGGGTGTGTGTATGTGTCGTGTGTGTCTGTTATGTGTGTTGTGTGTCCGTGCAGTGTGTGTATTGTGTGTGCGATGTTGTCGTGTGAAATGTATGTTTTTGTGTATGTAATTTTGTGTGTCGTGTGTATTGCGTGTGTTTTTGTGTGTGCAGTGTGTGTGCAGTTTATGTATTGCGTGCAGTGTGTGCGTGTATTGTGTGTGCAATTTTTGTCGTGTATGTTATGTGTTTGTTGTGTGTGTATTGTGTGCAGTGTGTGTTTTGGGTGTCGTGTGTGTATTGTGTGCAGAGTGTGCAGTATGTGTATTGTGTGTATTGTGTACAGTGTGTGTATTGTGTGTAGTGTGTTTTTGTATTTGTGTTTGTATATGTAGTGTGTGTTGTGTGCGTTGCGCGTATGTTCGAGAGGTACTCAAGTTTATATTCATTTCTAAATCTTTACTTTGACTATAGAATTCAAATTGTTGAATTGGATGGATTTGGAATTGGAATTCAATTACAAATCTAAATATTTTTATAGTACCAAACAATGGATTTGGGATTGAAAACTCCAATTCCAAATCCAAACCTCCAATTCCGTGATACCAAACAGACCCTAAGCTAGATCATCAATTTCATAGTGAATAAAAGTTTAAAATAGTAAATATTACTACTATTATGATGGAAAAATAATACTTGTTGCGAGACTGGTATAGAAGTTAGGTGAGGTGGATGCTTAACTTAAAGAATACCTTGCATAGTATTGGGGTTGCGTGAGGCTATATTAATGTATTCTCCTTCTTCTTTAATTCCTTGATTTTTACGTCATCTAAATCCTCATTAACTTTTTCTTTCTTTCTTGTAACTTCTTTTCGTTCAACAAAAAAAGAAAATAAAAAAGTTTATTTATATGAGAGGGGGATATGCCTTGATTTCATGGCAAGCAAACTTCTTTCGTTTGTTCATCAGATAAATCCGGGTCAGATCTAAACGTAAATATGTAAATTACATATTAAAAATCTAATGGTCTTATACATTATGCTTGAGATTTAAATTAATAATAGTCAATAGATATGTGCTAAGATACATCTGGATTACGGTACATCCATTCTTAAATTCTAATCATGATTTAATAAAATCTATGTCAGAATTAATGAAGGATCATAAAAAAAAATTCTAACTAAACTTTAGTACGATGGATGTAATTTATATTCGGATACACATAATTTATTGTCAAATATAAATTAATACGAAATATAGCACTACCTACCACATTTCTTTATTGCACGACAGACCGAATTTGCTTACTTTTACCTAGCACCTTTTTTTGCCATGATAAATATCTATAGTTTTTAATATTGAACGCTACATTTGGTGGAATAATTTTCAAATCACGTTAAAGAGGATATTCGTACTAACTTTTTTAACTATTTTTCGTATGCCATATTTAGATACATTTAATTCTTTTTCTTAGTTTTTTTTTTTTTTACAAAGCCAAAAGAGTATTATTTCTTAATATCCTTCCTTACAATGTTTGCCAACTATAATGGAAAACTTTAAGTCCAAACTGAATCTATTCAAGCAATGAAACATAATGTGCTAAACTATGAGCTGCCTCATTGACTTCTCCAATAAAAACGTGTTCTCAAGCCACGTTCACTATGTCCGACACATCGTCTGACAGAAACTCGTTTGTATTCCTTCCTTCAGCCATAATTCGTGTTATTAGTCAGAATGTATAAAAATGTCGAAAGGACTTACATTTTGCTCCAAGTTGAAAATTATCCCTTCCACCATAGCTATTTTTTTTTTCTTAGTTACTTAAGCTTCTTCTTCTCCTTTTAGATAATATTTTATGTTAACATTATAGTTTTATCGTATAAAATATTGCGCCGACAAGTATAATCTTTCACGAGATACGAAATACGGAATACGAATCCACATACCTCGAGCCTCTACCGCTGACACAGCGCTTTGATTTAGAGAAATTATTCTTCTGCCATAATAATTTAAACAGATTTCCAAATAAAATATTAGAAAACAACAATTTACCATCTGAATCTCGGCAATGTTTTACACTTTGCCATCCGAGTAAATTTTGTAAATTAGTTTGATATTACCTTATTTTCAATACATTTATTTTAAATCCTTGCTAGCATCGTCTTGAAGAGAAAAGGCTAGATTTGCATCCATATTACTACTATTATTTAGTAATTTTAATATATAATAGGGTCTAAAAAATTAATTATATAATAGTTGTATGTATAAGTATAAGAAATGAGGTGGCATAGCCAATTAATTTATATGAATCCAGCTTTAGAGGCGATAACATTAACAGTCACGTGCTTCAACGTGCTCCTCTACCTCACCGCCAAACTCTAAATCAAGCACCATCGCATCTACTTACAGGATATACCAACCAATCACACCTATTCTTTTTTTCACATCTTCCTCGGATTGGAACTAATTAATCATAATCTTCAATTTTAATTTGAGAGAGAAAAGATGTACTCAAATTCTATTATTGTTACTTCATCAATTTAATTTTAAAAGGGTTTTGCAGTCATTCACTTTAATTAGAAACGAATTGATGTATAACTTATATTTGCATCTCAATGCTAATATACTATATAAACAAGTTTATATTGTAAACACAATTAATTTAATAAAAACAAAATTAATATCTTATATATGGGTGGGTTGCTATCTATATTTAATTTGTTTCTCGGATTCTTCTCTTAAAATTGACCATTGAACGACCTTTGAATAGCCTTTGAGATTTGTTTGAGAAATATGCCTCCTCGATCTTTTCGGACTTGATCTTTGAACTTTATAACGTCAATACAGTGGGCCTCTGCCTTGTTTCCGTGTTGAACTGTGCTTGACTTAAGCTTTGGACTTTATAAAGTTGATACAGAAGGTCTTCCCTCCATTGTTCTGAATCCAACATTGATTTGACTTGAACTTTTGATTTCATAACGTTGATGTGGAGAAAATTTATCCTTCAATCTTAACTTTTTCAATTATGATTTAGTATGTGTACAATTAATATGAAAACTCTTATTTATATGTGTATGAGTAGTTAGGCTTTAGGATAACCCTATATGATTTGGGGCCTAGAATTAAGATGGCATAATTTGATTAGTTCTTAAATATTGATATATATATATATATTAATATTTAACTTCTTGTCAAAAAAATTGACTTATCACTTTGAAATCTGACAATATTTTTATTAAACTATATGTTAAATAAAAATACAAATCAATAGAATTTATTTTCTCGTTTTCGTCAAATTCGCATGCCTACACATATTTTATAAGCACTTTTTTTAATCGAGTCATCAATTTTGAAACGAAAGATCACAAGATAAAAAGTATCGAGATTAGATTCTATTTAAAAAGGATTATCTGTCGATGCTACTTTTCATTTGTTTGATAACGTGCATACTTTTCTCATTTGTTTGATACCTTAATATCTATTACATCTCACACGGGTTTTAATATTCGAGAATTCTGTAAAAAATTATTAATTTATAAATGATGGAATGTCATCATATTATAAAAAGAGAGAGAAACGAAAGAACCTAAACCCTTGGAAAATACAAACAGACGTCTCAAAGGCTAGGTGTCGTTAAAATCTCTATGGCGAAAATTCCAAGAATAACACCAAAAGAAAAAAAAAAGAATACTCCCTATATAACAATCAAATATTTCAATGCATCTTTTCGTTTATAACTTACAAACATTACAATAATCCCGGATGCACGAAGCATATGCCCTTACTAAATCCTAATTATGATTAATAAATTTTAATTAGAGATTAATAAATCATAACTAGTAATTAAGACAGGTAAATTGCACATCCAATTGTACATTCCCTCCTTGGCTCCAACTCAAAAACAAGAACGCACTCTCACAAATATATAAATTCTTTTGTGATGACATAATTTTCCAACATATCTTGTTAGATTGATTTGTAATAACACCAAAACAGTGTATGAAAACACTTGGAGATCCATTGATAAATGGACAATGCATGTAGATGGTGAAGAAACGTACTTCACTATTCAAAAATCGAGAAATGTAAAATCAAAAGAATCATCACAACGAACACAAACCTAAAGAAAAATAACCAATCTCAACGCTACTCGTATTAAAGAAGAAAAAAAAACACCTTTATTCCCCAAATCATGTACAAAAGATAAACATCAGTGTATCCAAAAGTAATCTTAACAACAACAAATCAGTGAGAGTGAGATTGCTAGAAAACAAGAAAAAAATAATTAAAACACGACGCGTTCTTTACACCTCCAACGTTATAATTTTCTACTTTTTACACCTCAAATAACTAGGACTTGTGATCTTTCAAGCTCCACCTACTGCCTCCTTGTTAGGATCCACAGTTCTAAGGGGTTCGGCAGCGCCAGGTTGTTTCCCTTGTTGTTTCGACTGATGCAGCGACCAATAGGAGTGCGCAGCTAAGACACGATCCAACAGATCCTGTGGCACCGGCTCTCCTCTTCTTTGATGAGGAGATATGCCAGCTGTGTGAACTAAAGTCTT